>SJYT01053044.1:145736-180787 GCA_006410635.1 Cephalophus harveyi | reverse complement strand
GCTGAGTAATACTCCATTGTGTATATGTACCACAGCTTTCTTATCCATTCATCTGCTGATGGACATCTAGGTTGCTTCCATGTCCTGGCTATTATAAACAGTGCTGCGATGAACATTGGGGTACACGTGTCTCTTTCAATTCTGGTTTCCTCGGTGTGTATGCCCAGCAGTGGGATTGCTGGCTCATATGGCAGTTGTATTTCCAGTTTTGTTTTTTTTTTTAGGAATCTCCACACTGTTCTCCATAGTGGCTGTACTAGTATGCATTCCCACCAAGAGTGTAAGAAGGTTCCCTTTTCTCCACACCCTCTCCAGCATTTATTGCTTGTAGACTTTTTGATAGCAGCCATTCTGACCAGTGTGAAATGGTACCTCATTGTGGTTTTGATTTGCATTTCTCTGATAGTGAGTGATGTTGAGCATCTTTTCACATGTTTGTTAGCCATCTGTATGTCTTCTTTGGAGAAATGTCTGTTTAGTTCTTTGGCCCATTTTTTGATTGGGTCATTTATTTTTCTGAAATTGAGCTGCAGGAGCTGCTTGTATATTTTTGAGATTCTTTGTCAGTTGCTTCATTTGCTTTTATTTTCTCCCGTTCTGAAGGCTGTCTTTTCACCTTGCTTATAGTTTCCTTCATTCTGCAAAAGCTTTTAATTTTAATTAGGTCCCATTTGTTTACTTTGCTTTTATTTCCATTACTCAGGGAGGTGGGTCATAGAGGATCCTGCTGTGATTTATGTCAGAGAGTGTTTTGCCTATGTTCTCCTCTAGGAGTTTTATAGTTTCTGGTCTTACGTTTAGATCTTTAATCCATTTTGAGTTTATTTTTGTGTATGGTGTTAGAAAGTGTTCTAGTTTCATTCTTTTTTTTTTTTTTAATTTTATCTTTACTTTATTTTACTTTACAATACCGTATTGGTTTTGCCATACATTGACATGAATCCACCATGGGTGTAAGTAGTTGACCAGTTTTCCCAGCACCACTTGTTAAAGAGATTGTCTTTAATCCATTGTATATTCTTGCCTCCTTTGTTGAAGATAAGGTGTCCATAGGTGTGTGGATTTATCTCTGGGCTTTCTATTTTGTTCCATTGATCTATATTTCTGTCTTTGTGCCAGTACCATACTGTCTTGATGACTGTGGTTTTGTAGTAGGGCCTGAGGTCAGATCTTCCCATAGTAATTGTAAAGATTCTAAATGTGAATTGCTATGCAATTTTAAAGAAACTTACTTTTTACTTCTAAGGTAGATTAAATTACATTTTAACTATTTATATTATGTAAATTCATCATATAGTTGTCTTTATAAAATATATTTCTTTGTGGAAATAATGTCTAAAATGTGGAAGCAGGGTTCATTGTTCTCAAAAGCCCTTTTCTCATCTAAACTTTGTTAATCTATAGTATTTTTGGTTCATTTAGGAAAAAGAACCAGATGATATTCAGTTAAATTTTCCTAATGTTCAAGTTACTTTAAACTAAGTTAGATCTGGCCTGAAAGAACTATGTCTCCTAGGAAACTTTATTCTCTTTATAAATCTATAAATACTTTCAGGAGGTTGCCTCCCTTACTCTCAGAGGTATCTGGTGACTTGATAGCAACTAGTGGAAAATTTAACAAAAACATCTCAAGTTCATTTCTCTTTAGTCCAAATCTTTCTGCACAGGATGAACATTTTATGGAGTTACTGTTCTCCTTTTAATCCCTTTCCACGCCCCATCAACACCATTTACTTGATCATTTCTTACTCTGCCTGCACTAGCTGGAAGCAGGATTCTTCCTTGATCTGTTCAGTGCTCCAGCCTCCCTTGTGTCTGTGCCACCTTAGCTGACATGCACTTGCTCTTCCACAGTGCTCTATACTTGCAAGCAGCAGGACAAACTTTCCCTCTTTCGGGTAGAGCATAACACTAAAGATTGATAACCCGACAAAGCAATTACAGTAAAACTCTATTACAAAGCACTTCACTATTTCACAGATTCAATTATACCTTGGGTCAAACTATGACCACTGTGTACATTGTGCATTTCTCTTAATATAACATAGAAGGAGCCTACCAGGTGGGTGTTATCTTATCCTCTGACATCTGCATTATTACAGTGGTCTCTTTTATTGCATTGATTCATGCTCCTTGATAGAAAAAAAAATTACTTTCTATGCAATTTTCAAGGACTAGCAGATAAACAATGTCAGAAAATAATATCAGGTATCATTTTGTCTTGTAATATAACCTTATCCCATTACATATTGTCCCAGTTATAAATATAGGTGGTGATTTACCTTCATAAGCCAAATATTTTAAAAATGATTTTCTATGAAAGATGTTCTAAGAAGATATGATATTTGACTTAAGTGAAAATATTTATTCACATGATAGATGATATCAGATGCCTCTGATGCCTGCAGTCACATCCCTTCATCCCACAGTTCTGCACACTTAGACTCACTTTGTGCTAAGGCTCCCATTCCATGCTTTGATCTCGTGTCTTCAGGACAGACCCAATAGGCATGGTGCCAAGGCCCACACTACTTTTAGGAGCCCACAAAAATCTTTTAAATTTATTTTAAAATTAAAAGAAACAAACTTTTAAGTCTATAAAAATATTTTAATATATAATAGTAATGTATTTTTCTTTATACGAATGCAGTCATAAAATGAAAATTTAAATCTTTTTTATGGTGAAAGGGGCCAATCACAGCCATAATGTGATCTTGCATGTCTTTCCACTTTTCCCATGGTTGTTGGCTTGGCCTTATAGAAGTATAGCTGGAAGGTACAGTGGAGTGAACATACCTGGGGCCAACAAGGTGGAAGGGTCAGGTAAACAATTTTTAGAGACATCTTTATAATTTTCCTGGAAGAATCAAGTCTGTTTTATCCCTTTATCACATTTTCACATGCTCTATAAAGCACATCTGTATCCATTTTTCTTCATGTTGTTCTTGCAGTTTCTTACTTTAAAGGTATAGAGAACACAGATTAAGACTTAATTCTGTACTTCACCACCAATTTTAGTGTTTTAAAATTCTTGTTCCCAATTATATTTTCTTTTTTACAAACAGATTTATCAAGATTTAATTCACATAGCATAAAATTCTCCATTGTGAAGTGGATCATTCAATGGTCTTCAATATATTTATAGACTTGTACAATCATCACCATTAACTAAATTTTAATATTTTTATCACTCCCAAAAGAAATCTCATACCCATTTTTGATCATTTCCTCTTTCTTCTTTCCCCCAGGTCCTGAAAATCACTAATCTGCTTTTTGTCTGCATAGATATGTATATTCTGGACACTTTGAAGTTATATAATGTGAAGTCTTTTATGACTGGCTTCTTTCATTTAGCATAGTGTTTTTAAGGGATATTCATGTTGTAGCATGGATAGTACTTTGTTCATTTTTATGGCTAAATAATGTTCCATTGTGTGAATACATTACTTTTGTTTATTCATTCATCAGTTGATAGACATTTGTATGGTTTCTGCTTTTTGGCTATCAAATATAATGATGTTATGGACATTTGTGTAAAAGCTTTTGTGTAGACATATATTTCAAGTCTCTTGGGCTTTTACCCAGGATTGATACTGCTGAGTGAAATTGTGACTCTGTGTTTAATGTTTTTTAGGAACTCCCAAATTGCTTTCAAAAGTGCTTCACATTTTTGCATTCCCACTAGCAGTTTCTGAGTATTCTAATTCATCACATCCTCACCAACACTTGTTGCTTTTTTGCTTTTATTTTAGTCATTCTTATATAAAGTGGCATCGCATTATAGTTTTGATTAGCATTTTCCATATGACTACTTATATCAAGCATATTTTCATGTGCTCCTGGACATTTGTATATTTTCTTTGGAGAAGTGTCTATGCAAATATTTTGCACATTTTTAATTGGGCTGCCTTTTAAAATGAGTTCTAAGAGTTCTTTATAAGTTGTGCATACAGTATCATTGTCAGATAACTTTTTGTAAATATTTTTTCCCATTCTGTATCATTTCATTTTCTTTGAATTGAACGTTTTTGGTATTAATAAAGTTTATTTTTTTCTTTAATTGTATTTTTACCATAATACGAAATAAACCATTGCCTAACCCCAGGTCACAAAGATTCATACCTATATTTTTCTTAGTTTTATATTTTAAGCTTTTATATTTGTTTGTGATTCATTTGGAATTAAATTTTGTGCATGATGTGAAGCGTGGGTCCAATTTAATTCATTCTTTATGTGTGGATATCTAGGTGACCCAACATCTTTTGTTGAAACAGCTGCTACTGCTGCTGTTAAGTCACTTCAGTCGTGTCCAACTCTGTGCGACCCCATAGACGGCAGCCCACCAGGCTCCCCCGTCCCTGGGATTCTCCAGGCAGGAACACTGGAGTGGGTTGCCATTTCCTTCTCCTTTTCCTTTTCCTTTCCAATGCATGAAAGTGAAAAGTGAAAGTGAAGTTGCTCAGTCGTGTCCAACTCCTAGCGACCCCATGAACTGTAGCCTACCAGGCTCCTCTGTCCATGGGATTTGCCAGGCAAGAGTACTGGAGTAGGCTGTTAGTTTCCCACTAAATTTTATTGATAACCTGTCAAGAACCAGTTGACCATACTGTAAGAATTTATTTTTGTAGTCTCAGTTTTATTTCATTGATCTACATTCTATCTACATGCCAGTACCTCATGTCTTGATTAATGGAGTTTTTAAATAATTTTTGAAATCAGGAAATGTGAATCCAACAACCTTACTCTCTTTTCCAAGACTGTTTGGGCTATTCTGCATCATTTGTATTTTCATATGAATTTTAGGAGCAGCTTCTCAGTATCTGCTAAAGAAAGGCAACTGAGCTAAATGAGAAAAGTTGTGTTGAGTTTGCAGGTTAATCGAAGAGTATTTCCTCAATGGACAAATTTTCAGTCCAAGAATATGAGATGTTTTTCTATGTACTTAGGACCTCTTTAATTTATTTTGACCATATTTTATAGTTTTAAGTTTACAGTTTGTTGAATTTATTCCTATTTAGTTCTTGTCGATGCTATTATAAATTGAATTGTTTCTTTAATTTCCTTTTTTCATTGCTGAACAATATATATATACCTATGGCTGATCCATGTTTAAGATTGATAGAAAGCCTCAAAATTCTGTAAAACAATTATCCTTCAATTAAAAAATAAATAAATTTTAAAAAAGAAATACAATTGATTTTTGTTTATTGATTTTATAACCAAAAACTTTGCTGAACTAATTTATTCACTCTGTAATTTTTCTTAATGGATTCATTATGATTTTTCTATAAGAAAAACTAGCAGGCTTCCCAGGTGGCTCAGTGGTAAAGAATTAGCCTGCCAATGCAGGAGATGCTGGTTGGATCCCTGGGTTGGGAAGATCCCCTGGAGGAAGAAATGACAATCCACTCCTCTATTCTTGTCTGAAAAAATCCCATGGACAGAGGAGTCTGGCGGGCTACAGTCTGTGGTGTCACAAAGTGTCAGACATGACTGAGCGACTGAGGAGGCATGAATAGATAAAACTCTGTCATTTATAAATAGAGGTGGTTTTACTTAAACTTTTCCAGTCTTGGTGCTTTCTTTTTAATGCCTAGCTTAAGACCCTCATTACAATATTGAAATTAAGTGGGGTGAGTGTATGTGTTAGTCACTTAGTTGTATCTGACTCTTTCTTTGTGACTCCATGGACTATATAGCCTTCCAGGTCCCTCTGTCCATGGGATTCTCCAGGCAAGAATACTGGAGTAGGCTGCCATTCCCTTCTCCAGGGGTGAGTGTATGTGTGCATGCTAAGTCACTTCAGTCATGCCCGACTCTTTGCAACTCTATGGACTGTAGCCCTCCAGGCTCTTCTTTCCATGGAATTCTCCAGGCAAGAATACTGGAGTGGGTTGCCATGCACTCTTCTAGTGGATATTTCAGACTCAGGATTCAAACCCATATCTCTTACATCTCCTACATTAGCAGGTGGGTTCTTCCCACTAGAGCCACTTGGGAAGCCCAGGGGTGAGTGAGTGTTCCTTTTTCCTGATTTTAGGTAAAGCTTTAACCATAAAATCTGATATCACCTGGAGGTTTTTCATACATTTGCATTATTGTTTGAGAAAGTTGTTTTCTGCTTCTACTTTGCTAAGTGTGTTTACAATGAAAGGATGCTTTTTTTCCAAATAATTTTTCTATTAATACATCTGTTAAGGTACTTACCTGATTTTGGTCTTCTAAGTAATATGGTGTTATTAATGGATTGTTTTTTTTTTTTTTTTTTTNGTTTGAGAAAGTTGTTTTCTGCTTCTACTTTGCTAAGTGTGTTTACAATGAAAGGATGCTTTTTTTCCAAATAATTTTTCTATTAATACATCTGTTAAGGTACTTACCTGATTTTGGTCTTCTAAGTAATATGGTTTTATTAATGGATTTTTTTTTTTTTTTTTTTTGTATGTTGAACCAATCTCTTCTTACTGATTTAAATTTAACCTTGGCATAAGGTATAGTGTTTTCTTTATTTTTGTTGCTCCTGGACTCAATTTGTTAGTATTTGGCTGAGTAGTTTTGCATCCATATTCATAAGGGATATATGATTATCTTTCTCTTGTGCTGTCTTTGCCTGGTTTTGGTTGTAGGTTGATGCTGGCCTCATTAAATGATTTGGGAAATAATCACTCCTTTATACTTTAGAAGAATTTCTGAAGATTTGGTGTTGTTTCTTCCTTAAATATGTGTTAGAATAAACCAGTATAGTGATCTTGGGTGGGATTTCCTTTGTTTTTTGATTATCAATTAACTCTCTTTACTTTTATACATCTTTTCAGATTTTTAAGTTTATTTTTTGAGTTAATTTCAGTAGGTTTTTTCTTCCTGGAAATGTTTCCATATTATCCAAGTTATTGCATTTTTTGACATATAGACTTGGTAACTTGTATTTTCTCGTGGTGCTATCTTATATCCTTTTATTATCCTGTAAAGAAGATAGTGGTCTCTCTTTTTTCTTTCTGACCAGACTTTGAGTCTAGTCTCTACTTTCTTGATTACTCTAGCAAAAATGTTTTGTTAATTTTGTTTGAATCTTTCCAAAGAAACAACTTTTGATTTTGTTGGTTTTCTCTATTTGTTTTTCTAGTTCTATGTCCTTTTCTTCTGCTCTGTTTATTATATTTTTATTTTTGCTTCTTTCAGTTTTGCTCTTTATTTTATTTCTTAAGGTGAAAAGTTAGGTTGTTCATTTGAGATCTTTCTTTTTTAATACAGGTGATATTGTTGTTTTTATCAACAACATTGATAAATGTTGTTCTTCAGTTGCTGAGTCATGTCTGACTCTTTGCAACCCCAAGAACTGCAGCATACTAGGCTTCCTTGTCTTTTACTGCCTCTAGGAGTTTGCTCAAATTCATGTCCATTGAATTGGTAATACAGGGGATAACATCTATAAATTTCTCTCTATTCACTACTTTAACGAATCTTGTTTTTTTTATTTTGTGCTTTTTATTCATCACAAAATATTTTCAAAATTCTCTTGTAGTTGGAGCCATTTGTTTTTTTTTTTTTTTTTAAGAGCATATTGTTTATTTCAGCATATTTGTGTAATCTGCAAATTTCTTTCCTTTATTGATAGGTCATTTAATTCCAATGTGCCTGACCATTATACTTTATATAATTGAAATTATATAGAATTGATTGAGGCTTATTTTAAAGCCCATCAAATGGTATATCCTGGTGCATATTTCACACACACTTAAGAATAATTTTCTGATGTGTTTTGAAGACTAATACTTTGTTGGCCACATGATTTGCAAATATTTTCTCCCAATCTGTGTGTTGTCTTTTTGTTTTGCTCTTTGTTTACTTTACTGTGCAAAAGCTTTTAAGCTGGTTACATTTAAATTTTTTTGTTTTTATTTTCGTTAGGGAGATAGATCAAAAAGATACTGTTGTGATTTATGTCAGAGAGTGTTCTGCCTATGATTTCCTCTAAGAGTTATGAAACTCTGTGTCTGGTCTCACATTTAGGTCTATAATCCATTTGAACTTATTTTTGCATATGGTGTTAAAGAATGGGTCTTCTCTGTTGGCTCAGCTGGTAAAGAATCTGCCTACAATGTAGGAGACCTGGGATCAATCTCAGGGTTAAAGAATGATCTAAATTTATTTTTTCTTTTAATGTGGCTGTCCAGTTATCCCAGTACTATTTGTTGAAGAGACTGTCTTTCCAACATTGTATGGTCTTGCCTCCTCTGTCATAGATTAATTGATAATAGGTGAATGGGTTTATTTTTAGGTTTTCTATCCTGTTCTGTTGAACTATATTACTATTGCCATACTGTCTTGATTACTGTAGCTTTATAGTATAGTCTGAAGTCAAGGAGCCTGATTCCTCCAGCTCTGTTTTCTTTCACAAGATTGTCTTGGCTATTTAGGGTCTTTTGTGCTTCCATACAAATTCTAAGAATTTTTTTTTGTTCTAGTTTTGTGAAAAATGCTGTTGGTAATTTGATACTTATTGTCCAGGATCTGTATATCGTCTTGGGTAGTACAGTCATTTTGACAATTTTGTAAATCTACTTATATTTAGTGCAATTGCTGATAAGGTGAAAGTTGAGTCTGACATTTTTGCTGTTTGTTGTCTATATATCTTGTCTTTTTGCTGCAGTTATTCCTGAAAAAAAAAAAAAAAAAACTACTTTCTTTTGCTAAATAGATATTTTATAGGACATTTAACTCTCTTTTGTTTCCTTATTTGTTAGTTATCATCTTGGTAGGTCTCCTAGGGATTACAACTAACATCTTAACTAAAGCAATCTAGTTTATATTAAAGCTTGAATTTATACAATATACAGAAATTTTGCCCCAATTTAGTGCCATTCCTCAGCTGTATGTCCTATTTTCATATAAATAAACAGTTTCATATGAGTTCATCCTCATAGTTAAAAATTTTTTTTTGTACAGAAGTGAAGCATTACAATGAAAAATATATTATAGTGTCTTTTATATTTACCTGTGCAGTTACTTTCACCAGTGTTCTTATTTTTTTTCCCATTGATTTGAGTTATTGCATAATGTTTTTTCCTGAAGGGCTCATTTAATATTTCTTATAGGAAAGTCTTTTAGTGATGAAATCTCTCAGTTTTTATTTATTAGGGGGTGTGTTAATTTCTCCTTCAATTTTGAAAGATAGTTTTGCTGAATACAGGATTCTTGGTTGACATTCATTTTCTTTCAGCAAGTTGAATATGTCATCCTACTGCCATCTGGCATCCATTATCCTGTAAAGAGTCAGCTGTTAACTTTATTGAGAATTCCTCAGATGTGATGAGTTGCTTTTCCCTTCCCACTTTCATCATCGTTTTTGTCTTTGGCTTTTATCAGTTGCACTATGATGTATCTAGAAGTGGATCTCTCTAGTTCATCCATTTTAGAATTAATTGAGCATTTGGATGGGCAGATAAATGGTTTTCATCAAATTTGGAGGGTTTTTTTTTTAATGCTGTTATTTATTAAAATATTCTTTCTACTCCTTTGTCTTCTCTTGAGACTCTAAGCATATGTTTATATGCTAAATGGTATGTCACAAGATTCTGAGAGTCTATTTTTCTTCATTTTTTCTTTGTTTTCTCATATTGGATAACCTTAATTGACCTATCTTCAGGCTCACTATTTTCTTTTTCTATCCGATCCAGCCTGTTGCTTATCCTCTCTAATGAGTATTTCATATATATACTTTTCAATTAAAGACTTTTTTCTCTTTTTTTTAATAGTTTCTATCTTGATTAATATATATTTTGTGAGACTTTGTTCCCACAGTCTCTTTAACAGACTAATATCTATTTGGTGAGACATTGTTCCCACAAAACTGCAGAGATGGTTTCTTTTAGCTCTTTGAACATATTTATATCAGCTTTGAATATTAAGCCCAATGTCTGATCTTTCTCAGGAATACTTTTCTATTGACTGATTTTGCCCCCCTGCCCCCCATGCAAGGGTCATGCTTTTT
This sequence comes from Cephalophus harveyi, assembly GCA_006410635.1. Taxonomy (NCBI): domain Eukaryota; kingdom Metazoa; phylum Chordata; class Mammalia; order Artiodactyla; family Bovidae; genus Cephalophus; species Cephalophus harveyi. Next base: position 170,799 of record SJYT01053044.1, on the reverse strand, counting down.
TGTTTGTTTGTTTGTTTTCTGTGTGTCTCATATTGCTTTATTAAAACTTACACATTTTAGATAGTATAATGTTGGATCCCGTGATGCAGATCACCTCCTCCCATAAAGTTTGTGTTATTGCTGATTGTTAAGTTGTTTTTTGTTATTCTTCTTGCTATTTGTTTTGTGTCTTTCCTGGACTAATTCTGTAAGGTCTGTATTCTTTGTGTTGTGTGGCCACTAAATGCCCTGCTTGGTTACTTTCATTTCAGCTAATAATTTGAAGGAGATTTTCATAAATGCTTTGAGCCAATAAGTTTCCCAGTCTTAGCAGAAGAGCACTGTGTTTGTTTTGATATTTGCTTTCAGTGCTCAGGCATGCAGTTTATAACTCTGCCTTAGCTTTCTTTCACTTCCTCCTTGTCAGAGATTCAAGGTCAGATAGAGCTGAGAGATTAGGTCTTTTGTTTTTATTTGGCATGAATACAAGCCTTTATATGGGCATTATCTTCTTGGTTTCTAGGAATACATTAAGGCTTTAGAAGTCCCCTATTGATCTAATTATCTGTTTTTAACTTTTAAGGTTTTGGTCACCCCCTTTTTAGTCACCAACTGTTGCCACCTCAGGCAAATAGATGGGAAAAAAAATGGAAACAGTGTCAGGTTTTATATTCTTGGGCTCCAAAATTACTGCAGACAATGACTGCAGTCACAAAATTAAAAGACACCTGCTCTTTGGAAGAAAAGCCATGACAAAACTAGACAGCATATTAAAAAGTGGAGACATTGCTTTGCCAACAAAGATATATATAGTCAAAGCTATGGTTTTTCCACATCTGTAGTCATATACTGATGTGAGAGTTGACAGTAAGGAAAATTGCTGAAAAATTGTTGCTTTCAAGCTGTGGTGTTGAAGATGACCCTTGAGGGTCCCCTGGACTGTAAGGAGATCAAGCCAGTCAATCCTAAAGGAAATCAGTCTTGAATACTCATTAGAAGGACTGATGCTGATGCTCCAATACTTTGGCCACCTGATGGGAAGAGCTGACTCACTGGAAAAGACCGTGATGCTGGGAAAGATTGAGGGCAGGCTGAGAAGAGCATGACAGAAATTGAGATATTTGGATGGCATCACTGACTCAATGGGCATAAGTTTGAGCAAACTCTGGGAGATTGTAAAGGACAGGGAGGCCTGGTGCACTGCAGTCCATGGGATAGCAAAGAATCAGACACCACTTACCAACTGAAGAACAACAGGCAGGAGAAATTTTAAACAATTGCCACTGATTGTTTTAGGTAAAGACCCTGGTATAGCTGTTTGTTGTTGTTTAGCTGCTAATTTGTGTCCGACTCCTTTGTGACCCCATAAATTGCAGCCCACCAGGCTCCTCTGTCCATGGGATTTCCCAGACAAGAATACTGGAGTGGGTTGCCATTTCCTTCTCCAGAGCATCTTCCTGACCTATGGATTGAACCTGCGGAATGGCAACCTATCCAGTTGCCTGGGAAATCCCATGGACAGAGGAGCCTGGTGGGCTACAGTCCTTGGGATCACAAACAGTTGGACATGACTGAACAATTGAGCACACATCCTATCTTACTAAATTCAATGGTGAATTTACTGTGGCTGTGAGTCTAACAGGATTCCCTACTTTTTTTCATTCCTGAAAAAAAAATATATATCACATAATATAAAAACAAAACGAACAGCATGTTCTTTTTGCATCTTACTGTAAATTGCTTTCTAGTTCTGGAACGTGTTCAGAACATTTTTTAACAAATTAAATTTTGCCTTCTTCAATAAAAGAATAATATGTCCTCTATGGTGGACAAATGTTGTAGTTCAATTCTATATTTAAACTTATGCTTCAACATTGTGGATTATACATTTTCTTCATAAAGCTACTAAATTACAGAACTTCCAGATGCTCTTACTTATAAACAAGTCTGTATCTAAGCATTATCAACTTAACCTACATCCAGAATAAAAAGAACCTATACATCCCCTATAAAGAAAATTGTTGCAATGCATCATAACCAAAATGTATGGTTATATAACTCTTTGCCACCATAAAAAAATTCTTGTACAGAATTAAAAGAAAAATACCTATATGTTTTACCAGGGAAAATACAAAAATCTACTCTCTGAAATAATGTGATCCTAATTATAAGGTGAGAAATAATATGCTTGCAGTATTATTATCACTATTTTTATTTACAAAGCAAATTCTCAGTAACTTACAGGTATTAAGTGGCTGTTTTACCCACTTCCTGTGATTACCTTTTCATTTTCAGTGTTTTATTTACTCATCTATCTGCCTAGTATCTGCTAATTGTGTTCTATGTATATCCACTGATTCATAACTTCATTTATTAACTTCATACCTGTTAAGTATCCTCTATAAGCTCTTTAAGGGAAGGAACTAGATCTTATTCATTTTTGTCTATTTTCTACCAGAGTGGCTATAATGAAAAACATGAAACTAAAAAAATATAAAGCAATGCAACAGTTTAGTATTACATGGTTATCTTTGAGGTTACAAATTGGTTGTTCCACACACAATTGTTAATATTTGATCATTTTTGACTTTCCAAAATGTAACTTCATGTGATCCGCCTTAGTGTAGTTATGTAGAAGAACCAAATGATCAGACACCAACTCATAAAACAGGTCAAATCTGACCTCACTTTAGGATTTAGTTTGGAAGCAGGGAATTAGTGATTATCACCTTGAAGTATATGTACCCCCATGTTCATCACAGCATAATCACAATAGTGAACAATGATATGTAAGAAGTCTACATGTCCAATAATGGACGAAACAATAAAGAAAATGTGACACACACCCATAAACATAAACACTGGAATATTATTCGGCCATAAGAAAGAAGAGACTCAGCCTTTTGTCTTATAGCAATAGAGCTTGAGGGCCTTATACTGAGTGAAATGTCAGATAGACAAAAATAAATACTGTATGATGTCATCCTCATGTGGAATCTGAAAACACTGACTTTATAAATAAGAGAGTAGAAGAATGGTTGCCAGGAGTCCGGGGTGGGGGGAATGGGGTGATATTGATTGATTAAATTTCCAATTATAAATTGAATAACTCCCAAAGATCTAGTTTAAAGCATGGTAAATATAAATAATAGAACTATATTATTTACTTGAAACTTGCTAAGAGAGCAAATCTTGAAAGTTTTCAGTAGGCTCCAAAAAGAAGGTAATTATGTGAGGTGATAGAAGTTATAACTAACTCTATTGTGGTAGTCATTTCACAATATATATGTGAATCAAGTTGTCATGTTCTATGCCCTACAAAATATATAAATTGTACCTCAGTTATCTGGAAAATATATAAAGAATAAGAATTACTGTTTAATCTTACATACATTTTTAGTCTTTTTTCCCCTTTAATTTACTTACTATAGATAAAATCTGTTCATTTTTAGACAGATAACACTGGCGTACCACATATATCAGTTAAGATAATCTCCACTGGAAGAAACTGAAAACCTGACTTTAACTGGCCTAATGAGTGAGGACATTTTAAGCTTCCAACTAGGCACCCAAAGGGGTATGTGTCCAAGTATCAGCCTAGGTATATGGTTCCATTTTATTCTAATTCCCTCATTTATATTCTTTAGTTGCTGGTTTTCTGTCTTGTACCCTGATGTACAAAACCAATGGAGGCCATCTTCCATATTTGTTTTCTCTTGAGTGTGATTCCTTTCCAGAAATCCCAGGCTCTTTATATCTGTTCCCATGGCTGGGACTTTAGCCCTCATTTCTGAACATTTCTATGCCAAGGTGTTAAAATTTCACTGAGACTCTTCAGACTACTCTAGGAAACACTGGTTTATGCCATTGTATGAGAGATACAGTGGGTATTGATTATTAAAATGAATGTGCATTTGGGTATTTTCTATTCAGTGTAGAGAAAGATGAAATGCTATGAAAGAAGAAAATGACAGGTGCATTTCAGCTAGCTGCCAACTCATTATGCACAGTGAAATGCAGAAAGATTCTATGGGAGAACTAAAGAAATTCTCATCTCCTATGGCTACGGGGAAATTTTTGTTAAAAATTATTCCCAAAACCTGAATGGAAAAACACTGTAATGACTAGGTGAATGCTCACCTAATGTACAAAACTGGATATGACATCTGGTGAAGCTGGCCTACTATATTTTAAGATAAAATATATAATTTGAACCAATGGCAATTTTGTGGGACTATATCCCTGACAAATAGAATATGTTGGCTTGCAAACCACTGCATAGAAGTAAGATTTTCTCCTCTCATTGTAACTTCCCATGACCCATTTGGGAATTTGTGTTTCTATGTGCACAACTTGAGGTACAATTGGAATAAAGAAACTGATTCTTAAAGAGTGGTGATTTGGAGGAAAAGGGAGAGAGGGAATGTGCTTCTATCAGGAAACACAAGAAAGAGTCCACTAGTCACTACTCCTAGGATTGTGTCTCTTGCCTTGTCACCTTGGACTCCTCTTGACAGAGAAACAGGCAGGAAAAAAGAGTTTAAGATTTTAATGTCTACATTCATTAATATTATCTTGAATGACAACATGAAGATTTAGAAACAAGGTAGATTCTTATGATTTATATAGAGTATTAACTTCCTATGGCTCACTTTGCCTTTATTCTTACCCTTGGGATGACGTGAGAGGAACCAGATACAGTCTGGCATGTAACAGGATCTACTGTAAGCAGGTATCACAAAAAATAAATCTGACATTTATAGGGAAGAAAGAGGCAGCTTTCCTTCTTTTCCTTCTAAGAGTCTCTTTGGGAATATAATGGGAAGAGTCTTGAGTCCTCACAGTTTGGAATCAAAGTAAATGTTTGCAGAGAAAGATGAGACATTTGTATATAGCTTTACAACTCAAGGGATATCTTCATATGTCAAAGAGTGAGAGGATCTGAATAATACAAGGAGTGCAGTGTAGCAAATACTGGTGACACATCTCCATCCTATCAGTGTGCTCCAGACCATTTCCAACTGACAGCACTTGTATTTCTTTGCCTAAAAAATTGTTTTTACTGAAGACTTGGAAGTTACTTTACAAAGGTAACAGGTTTGAATATGAGGATAATCAATACTCCATAAGAGTATATCTATGTCATGACTAAAGAAATCTGAATTAACCCCAGCTTTTTGCTTGTGCTGAGAGAGGCCTATCTTTACATTTATCAAAAATTTGTGTGTGTGTGTGCAGAATTACATTTGAAAGTCGCTTACTCCTTGGAAGGAAAGTTATGACCAACCTAGATAGCATATAAAAAAACAGAGACATTACTTTACCAACAAAGGTCCGTCTAGTCAAGGCTCTGGTTTTTCCAGGGGTCATGTATGGATGTGAGAGTTGGACTGTGAAGAAAGCTGAGCACTGAAGAATTGATGTTTTTGAACTGTGGTGTTGGAGAAGACTCTTGAGAGTCCCTTGGATTGCAAGGAGATCCAACCAGTCCATTCTAAAGAAGATCAGTCCTGGGTGTTCATTGGAAGGACTGATGCTAAAGCTGAAACTCCAATACATTGGCTACCTCATGTGAAGAGTTGACTCACTGGAAAAGTCCCTGATGCTGGGAGGGATTGGGGGCAGGAGGAGAAGGGGACGACAGAGGATGAGATGGCTGGATGGCATCACCGACTTGATGAACATGAGTTTGAGTGAACTCCGGGAGTTGGTGATGGACAGAGAGGCCTGGCATGCTGCAGTTCATGGGGTCGCAAAGAGTTGGACACGACTGAGAAACAGAACTGAACATTTATAAAAATATAGTTGTCTCAATTGATAGCATTACCAGAATGACCTCTAGGTGCCTTATTCCACAGGGATCTGTGATCATGCTCTTTTTTGACAGCATGACTGCTTTTTGGGAGGCAGACATATGAAACTTAGAAAACTGTGTAACTGATAAGCCAAAGGCTGTTGTTGGATCTCCATATGGAAAATTGTTATAACTCATCTGGTTTTCAGACCTAAGTTCACAAATCCTGAGCATTTGGATTGAAATGGATCCTGGATCTCTTTGGCAAAGGACTTGTAACACTACTTATTATAGACTCTCCCCAAAGAAATTACTGCCATTTAGTAGAATAACTGTATACTTGGAAAAATAATATGCAAAATTATTATTTTAAAATTTATTTGTTTTAATTGGAAGCTAATTACTTTACAATATGGTGGTGGTTTTTGCCATACATTCACATGAATCAGCCATGAGTGTACATGTGTTCCCCATCCTGAACCCCTCCTCCCCATCCCATCCCTCAGGGTCTTCCCAGTGCACCAGCCCTCAGCATCCTGTCTCATGCATCGAACCTTGACTGGCGATCTGTTTCACATATGATAATATACATGTTTTTATGCTGTTCTCTCAAATCACCCCATCCTCACCTTCTCCCGCAGAGTCCAAAAGTCTTCTTTATATCTGTGTCTCTTTTGCTGTCTTGCATATAGGGTCATCGTTACCATCTTTCTAAATTCCATACATATGCGTCAATATACTGTATTGGTGTTTTTCTTTCTGACTTACTTTGATCTGTATAATAGGCTCCAATTTCATCCACATCATTAGAACTGATTCAAATGCATTGTTTTTAATAGCTGAGTAATATTCCATTGTATATATGTACCACAGCTTTCTTATCCATTCATCTGCAGATGGACATCTAGGTTGCTTCCATACCCTGGCTGTTGTAAACACTGCTGCGATGAACATTGGGGTACATGTGTCTCTTTCAATTCTGGTTTTCTCTGTGTGTATGCCCAGCAGTGGGATTGCTGGGTCATGCTGCAGATGGTGATTTTAGTCATGAAATTAAAAGATGCTTACTCCTTGGAAGGAACATTATGATGAACCTAGATAGCATATTAAAAAGCAGAGACATTACTTTGCCAACAATGGTCCATCTAGTCAAGGCTCTGGTTTTTCCAGTGGTCATGTATGGATGTGAGAGTTGGACTGTGAAGAAAGCTGAGCACCAAAGAATTGATGTTTTTGAGCTGCGGTGTTGGAGAAGACTCTTGTGAGTCCCTTAGACTGCAAGGAGGTCCATCCAGTCCAATCTAAAGGAGATCAGTCCTGGGTGTTCATTGGAAGGACTGATGCTAAAGCTGAAACTCCAATACTTTGGCCACCTAATGTGAAGAGTTGACTCATTGGAAAAGATTCTGATGCTGGGACGGATTGGGGACAGGAGAAAAAGGGGATGACAGAGAATGAGATGGCTGGATGGCATCACCGACTCGATGGACGTGGGTTTGAGTGAACTCTGGGAGTTGGTGATGGACAGGGAGGCCTGGCATATTATAATTCATGGGGTTGCAGAGTCAGACACAACTGAGCAACTGAAGTGAACTGAGTGGCAGTTCAATTTCCAGTTTTTCACAGAATCACCACACTGTTCTCCATAGTGGCTCTACCAGTTTGCATTCCCACCAACAGTGTAAGAGGGTTATTTTCTCTGCACCTTCTCCAGCATGTATTGTTCGTAGACTTTTTTATAGCAGCCATTCTGGCTGGCATGAGATGGTACCTCATTGTGGTTTTGATTTGCATTTCTCTGATAGATAATGAGTGATGTTGAGCATCTTTTCATGTGTCTGTTAGCCATCTGTATGTCTTCTTTGGAGAAATATCTGTTTAGTTCTTTGGCCCATTTTTTTGTTTGAGTCGCTTATTTTTCTGGAAATGAGCTGCTGCAAGAGTTGCTTATATATTTTTGAGATTAATTCTTTGTCAATTGCTTCATTTGCTATTATTTTCTCCCATTCTGAAGGCTGTCTTTTCACCTTGCTTATGGTTTCTTTCATTGTGTATAAGCTTTTAAGTTTAATTAGGTCCCATTTGTTTATTTTTGCTTTTATTTTCATTCATCATGGAGGTGGGTCATAGAGGATCCTGCTTTGATTTACATCAGAGAGTGTTTTGCCTATGTTTTCCTCTAGGGGTTTTATAGTCTGGTTTTACCTTTAGATCTTTAATCCATTTTGAGTTTGTTTTTGTGTATGGTGTTAGAAAGTGTTCTGCTGCTGTTGCTGCTAAGTCGCTTCAGTTGTGTCTGACTCTGTGCAACCCCATAGACAGCAGCCTACCAGGCTCCTCTGTCCCTGGGATTCTCCAGGCAAGAATCCTGGAGTGGGTCGCCATTTCCTTCTCCAATGCATGAAAGTGAAAAGTGAAAGTGAAGTTGCTCAGTTGTGTCCAACTCTTAGTGACCCCATGGACTGTAGCCTACCAGGCTCCTCCATTCATGGGATTTTCCAGGCAAGAGTACTGGAGTGGGTTGCCATTTCCTTCTCCAGAAAGTGTTCTAGTTTCTTCTTTTACAAGTGGTTGACCAGTTTCCCCATGACCACTTGTTAAAGAGATTGACTTTCCTCCATTGTATATTCTTGCCTCCCATGTCAAAGATAACGTGTCCATAGGTGCATGGATTTATCTCTGGGCTTTCTATTTTGTTCCATTGATCTATATTTCTGTCTTTGTGCCAGTACCATACTGTCTTGATGACTGTGGCTTTGTAGTAGGGCCTGAAGTCAGGCAGGTTGATTCCTCCAGTTCCATTCTTCTTTCTCAAGATTGCTTTGGCTATTCGAGGTTTTTTGTATTTCCATACAAATTGTGAAATTATTTGTTCTAGTTCTGTGAAAAATACCACTGGTAGCTTGATAGGGATTGCATTGAATCTATAGATTGCTTTGCGTAGTATACTCATTTTCACTATATTGATTCTTCCGATCCATGAACACGGTATATTTCTCCATCTATTAGTGTCCTCTTTGATTTCTTTCATCAGTGTTTTATAGTTTTCCATATATAGGTCTTTAGTTTCTTTAGGTAGATATATTCCTAAGTATTTTATTCTTTTCGTTGCAATGGTGAATGGAATTGTTTCCTTAATTTCTTTTTCTACTTTCTCATTATTAGTGTATAGGAATGCAAGGGATTTCTGTGTGTTGATTTTATATCCTGCAACTTTACTATATTCATTGATTAGCTCTAGTAATTTTCTGGTGGAGTCTTTAGGATTTTCTATGTAGAGGATCATGTCATCTGCAAACAGTGAGAGTTTTACTTCTTCTTTTCCAATTTGGATTCCTTTTATTTCTTTTTCTGCCCTGATTGCTGTGGCCAAAACTTCCAGAACTATGTTGAATAGTAGCGGTGAAAGTGGGCACCCTTGTCTTGTTCCTGACTTTAGGGGAAATGCTTTCAGTTTTTCACCATTGAGGATAATGTTTGCTGTGGGTTTGTCATATATAGCTTTTATTATGTTGAGGTATGTTCCTTCTATTCCTACTTTCTGGAGAGTTTTTATCATAAATGGATGTTGAATTTTGTCAAAGGCCTTCTCTGCATCTATTGAGATAATCATATGGCTTTTATTTTTCAATTTGTTAATGTGGTGAATTACATTGATTGATTTGCGGATATTGAAGAATCCTTGCATCCCTGGGATAAAGCCCACTTGGTCATGGTGTATGATCTTTTTAATGTGTTGTTGGATTCTGATTGCTAGAATTTTGTTAAGGATTTTTGCATCTATGTTCATCAGTGATATTGGCCTGTAGTTTTCTTTTTTGGTGACATCTTTGTCAGGTTTTGGTATTAGGGTGATGGTGGCCTCATAGAATGAGTTTGGAAGTTTACCTTCCTCTGCAATTTTCTGGAAGAGTCTCAGTAGGATAGGTGTTAGCTCTTCTCGAAATTTTTGGTAGAATTCAGCTGTGAAGCCGTCTGGACCTGGGCTTTTGTTTGCTGGAAGATTTCTGATTACAGTTTCAATTTCCGTGCTTGTGATGGGTCTGTTAAGATTTTCTATTTCTTCCTGGTTCAGTTTTGGAAGTTTGTATTTTTCTAAAAATTTGTCCATTTCTTCCACGTTGTCCAATTTATTGGCATATAATTGCTGATAGTAGTCTCTTATGATCCTTTGTATTTCTGTGTTGTCTGTTGTAATCTCTCCATTTTCATTTCTAATTTTATTGATTTGATTTTTCTCTCTTTGTTTCTTGATGAGTCTGGCTAATGGTTTGTCAATTTTATTTATTTTTTCAAAGAACCAGCTTTTGGCTTTGTTGATTTTTGCTATAGTCTCTTTTGTTTCTTTTGCATTTATTTCTGCCCTAATTTTAATGATTTCTTTACTTCTACTAACCCTGGGATTCTTTATTTCTTCTTTTTCTAGTTGCTTTAGGTGCAGGGTTAGGTTATTTATTTGATTTTTCTCCTGTTTCTTGAGGTAGGCTTACATCGCTATGAACCTTCACCTTAGCACTGCTTTTACTGAATCCCATAGGTTTGGGGTTGTTGAGTTTTCATTTTCATTCATTTCTATGCATATTTTGATTTCTTTTTTGATTTATTATGTGATTTTTTGGTTATTTAGAAGGGTGTTATTTAGTCTCCATATTTGTGTTTTTAATAGTTCTTTTTTTTTTTTTCCCTGTAGTTGACATCTAATCTTACCACATTGTGATCAGAAAAGATACTTGAGATGATTTCAATTTTTCTGAATTTACCAAGGCTAGATTTATGGCCCAGGATGTGATCTATCCTGGAGAAGGTTCCATGTGCACTTGAGAAAAGGTGAAATTCATTGTTTTGGGGTGAAATGTCCTATAGATATCAAGTAGGTCTAACTGGTCCATTGTATCATTAAAGTTTGTGTTTCCTTTCTAACTTTCTGTTTAGTTGATCTATCCATCAGTGTGAGTGGGGTATTAAAGTCTCCCACTATTATTGTGTTACTGTTAGTTTCCCCTTTCATATTTGTTAGCATTTGCCTTACTTATTGCGGTGTTCCTATGTTGGGTGCATATATATTTATAATTGTTATATCTTCTTTTTGGATTGATCCTTTGATCATTATGCAATGTCTTTCTTTGTCTCTTTTTATGGCCTTTATTTCAAAGTCTGTTTTATCTGATATGAGGATTGTTACTCCTGCTTTCTTTTGGTCTCCATTTGCATGAAATATCTTTTTCCAGCCCTTCACTTTCAGCCTGTATGTGTCCCTTGTTTTGAGGTGGGTCTTTTGTAGACAGCATATATAGGGGTCTTGTTTTTATATCCATTCAGCCAGCCTTTGTCTTTTGGTTGGGGCATTCAACCCATTTGCATTTAAGGTAATTATTGATAAGTATGATCCAATTGCCATTACTTTGTTGTCTGGGGTTCGAGTTTATAAACCTTTCCTGTGTTTCCTGTCTAGAGAAGATCTTTTAACATTTGTTGAAGAGTTGGTTTGGCAGTGCTGAATTCTCTCAGCTTTTTCTTGTCTGTAAAGCTTTTGATTTCTCCTTCATATTTGACTGAGATCCTTGCTGGGTACAGTACAGTAATCTGGGTTGTAGGTTTTTCTCTTTCATCACTTTAAGTATGTTGTGCCATTCCCTTCTGGCTTGAAGAGTTTCTATTGAAAGATAAGCTGTTATCCTTATGGGAATCCCCTTGTATGTTATTTTTTGTTTTTCTCTTGCTGCTTTTAATACTTGTACTTTGTGTTTTATCTTCATTAATTTGATTAATATGTGTCTTGGGGTGTTTCACCTTGGGTTTATCCTATTTGGGACTTTCTGGGTTTCTTGGATTTGGGTGGATATTTCCTTCCCCATTTTAGGGAAGTTTTCAACTATTATCTCCTCGAGTATTTTCTCATGGCCTTTCTTTTTGTCTTCTTAATTTGATTAATATGTGTCTTGGGGTGTTTCACCTTGGGTTTATCCTATTTGGGACTTTCTGGGTTTCTTGGATTTGGGTGGATATTTCCTTCCCCATTTTAGGGAAGTTTTCAACTATTATCTCCTCGAGTATTTTCTCATGGCCTTTCTTTTTGTCTTCTTCTGTGACACCTATGATTTGAATGTTGGGGCATTTAATATTGTCCCAGAGGTCTCTGAGATTGTCCTCATTTCTTTTAATTCTTTATTCTTTTTCCTCTCAGCTTCATTTATTTCCACAATTCTATCTTCCACTTCACTTATCCTATCTTCTGCCTCAGTTATTCTACTGTTGGTTTCCCACCCCCTACGAGTGCTTTTGACCTCATTTATTGCATTATTCATTATTGATTGACTCTTTTTTATTTCTTCTAGGTCTTGTTAAACTTTTCTTGCATCTTCTCAATCCTTGTCTCCAGACTATTTATCTGTAACTCCATTTGGTTTTCAAGATTTTGAATCATTTTTACCATCATTATTCTGAATTCTTTTTCAGGTAGACTCCCTACCTCCTCCTCTTGTTTTGGTTTGGTGGGCTTTTATCATGTTCCTTTACCTACTGAATATTTCTCTGCCTTTTCATCTTGTTTAGATTGCTGTGTTTGGGGTGACCTTTCTGTATACTGGAAGTTTGTGGTTCCTCTTTATTGTGGAGGTTCCTTCATGTGAGTGGGGTTGGACAAGTGGCTTGTCAAGGCTTACTGGTTAGGGAAGCATGCGTCAGTGTTCTGGTGGGTGGAGCCAAATCTCTTCTCTCTGGAGTGCATTGAAGTGTCCAGTAGTGAGTTTTGAGGTGTCTGTGGGTTTGGTGTGACTTTTGGCTGCCTGTGTTTTAATGCTTGGTTATGTTCCTGCATTGTTGGAGAATTAGCTTGGTATGTCTTGCTCTGAAACTTGTTGGNTGCATTGAAGTGTCCAGTAGTGAGTTTTGAGGTGTCTGTGGGTTTGGTGTGACTTTTGGCTGCCTGTGTTTTAATGCTTGGTTATGTTCCTGCATTGTTGGAGAATTAGCTTGGTATGTCTTGCTCTGAAACTTGTTGGCTCTTGGGTCAAGCTTGGTTTCAGTGTAGGTATGGAGGCTTTTGGATGAGCTCTTGTCTATTAATGTTTCCTGGAATCAAGAGTTCTCTGATGTTCTTAAATCCAAGTTTTGGATTTAAGCCTCCTGCCTCTGGCTTTCAGTCGTATTCTCACAGTAGACTCAAGACTTCTCCATCTATACAGTACTGATGATAAAACATCTAGGTTAATTGTGAAAAGATTCTCCACAGTGAGGGACACCCAGAGAGGATCACAGAGTTACATGAAGAAGAGAAGAGGGAGATAGAGGTGACCAGGAGGAGAAAAGGGGGAATCAAAGGGGGTGAGAGCAGTCTAGCCAGTAATCAATTCCCTATTTACTCTCCACAGTCAGGAACACTCAGAGAGGTTCATGGAGTTACATTGAGAAGAGGGAGGAAGGAGATAGAGGTGACCAGGAGGAGAGGTGTGGGAGTCAAAAGGAGAGGACCAATCTAGCCAGTAATCAGTTCCCTAAGTTTTCTCCACAGTCTGGAACACCCAAGGAGATTCACAGAGTTAAGTAGAGAAGAGAAGGGGGAGGGAGGAGAAAGAGGTGACCTGGGGGAGAAAAAGGAGAGTCAAAAGGAAAGAGAGCAATCAAGGCAGTAATCACACCCTTAAGTAAAAATAGGTACTGAGGATTGGATTCTTAAAGGTACAAAATTGATAACAAATACCAAAAAGCAAAGATTAAAAATCTAGAGTAGAGGTTAGACTCTCAAAAATACAATATTAAAAAAACAAAACAAAATCACAAAAATTATAAACTATATATATATATATATGAAATTTGCTTTAAAAATAGGGTCTTTTTTTTGGCAGTCCATTCTGAAGGAGATCAACCCTGGGATTTCTTCGGAAGGAATGATGCTAAAGCTGAAACTCCAGTACTTTGGCCACCTCATGCAAAGAGTTGACTCATTGGAAAAGACTCTGATGCTGGGAGGGATTGGGGGCAGGAGGAGAAGGGGACGACCGAGGATGAGATGGCTGGATGGCATCACGGACTCAGTGGGCGTAAGTCTGAGTGAACTCCAAGAGATGGTGATGGACAGGGAGGCCTGGCGTGCTGTGATTCATGGGGTCACAAAGAGTCGGACATGACTGAACGACTGAACTGAACTGAACTGAACTGAATGGCAGGTTTTAAAAATGAAAATTAAAGGAATAATAAAGAACTTAAAAGTAAAATAAAAAATGATAGTAGTAAAATATATCTAGGAATTTCTCTGGAGCTGTTGAGGGCAGTGTGGGGTCAGTTCATTTTGATAGTTCCTTGTTCCAGCTTATACTTCTTCTCAAGGTCTATAGGCCCCTTTCAGTGTAGTCAATGCTAACCACAGGGTTTTAATCTGTTGCACCTGTCTCTTCCAAAGCAGTTCCCTCTTCTTTGTTTATTTTGGCTTCCTCTTTTTGCAAGTCTCTTCAGTGTCTAATTTCTGCCTTGACACAAGGAGGCAAAGGTGGTCACTTATGTAGGCTCACTTGTTCAATTGTGCTGCATGGAGGAAGGAACACTGCAAACAAATATCACTGGTGTGTGTGTGTGTGGAGTGCTCACAGTGTCTGGGCCACACTGTGTTTGCTCCCGCTCACAGTATGTGTGCTTTCCCAGCCTACACTGCTCAGGCTCTAGGTTGCTCTGCAGGGGAACTGTCTAAATCAGGCCCTGGGTTGTGTGCACTTCCCAAGTCTAAGCTGTTCAGGTTCAGGTTCTTGGGTACTCCACAAAGGCACAGACTCAGCTGGGCCTGCGTTTTGTGCCCTTCCCAGGTCTGAGCAGTTCGGGTGACCAAGTGCTTGGCAAGTGCACACTCCCTAGTTGGGGCAGTGCGTCTTACCACCTCCCCCCGTCCCAGCCTCTCAATTACCTTGGTTGTGCAGCAGGAATGCCATCTCAGGTGTGGCACGTGTCTCCTCTGGGGAACTGATCTCTGGCTGTGACCCTCCTTGCGGATATCGATAGTCCAGGATTCCAGGAAGACTTGGTTAGCCTCTGGGAGCCTGCTCATAGTTTGGTAGAGGATGCCGTCTCTGGGGCCGAGTTTACCCCTCACCTTCCTGCTCTGGCTGTTGCCTGACTGCCTCTCTGCCTCCAGCAGGGGATGGGCCAGTCCAAGGCGGCTAGCTCTTCTCTGATACTCGCTCAGTCCTTTATTCTGTGAGAGGGCCAGCAGTGCCTTAGGTTAGTGCTTTTCAAGGGAAAGTTCTTTCTCCTTTTTTTTTCCTCTCTCTCTAGCTATCCCACAGTTTGGATTGCTATCCCATGTTAGCTCCCTCAGATTGTCCTCAGGGCATTCAGGCCCATTCCTTACCCTAAGCAATGCAGCCCATGCCTCCCTGTTCAGCCCCCGCTTGCTGGTGGCAGATGCAAGTGTCTGGGCTACTTCTCTGTTGGGTGTTGTGGTTAGGCACATCTGTGGGTTTTATTTTATTTTTTTCCTTCTGGTTATGTTGCCCTCTGAGATTCCAAAACTCCCCACAGACCCACTGGTGAGAGGGTTCCATGGTGTTTGGAAACTTCTCCTCTTTTACGATTCCCTCCCTGTGAGGGGTCTCCATCTGTAACTCTTTTGTCTCTCTTTTTATCTTTTATGTTTTGTCCTACCTCCTTTTGAAGACAATGAGTTTCCTTTCTGGGTGCTTGGTGTCCTCTGCCAGCATTCAGAAGTTGTTTTGTGCTATTTGCTCAGAGTTCAAATGATATTTTGATGAATTTGTGGGAAGAAAGTGGTCTCCCCATCCTATTCCTCTGCCATCTTAGGGTCACCCCTGAAAAATTCTTTCATGTGCTATTAGATATTAGCCATTAACTGATTCTGATATCAGAACAGAAATGCCATCATTATTTCTTGGTTTCCAACAATTCATATTAGGAATGATACACTAAACAGATGTCAGATTTGCTACAGTGGCAGCTGCTATAGCTACCAGGAGTCTATATCAAAAAGGGCAAAGCAAAACCCTTCAGCATTCCTCACCAAGTGGGTATTAAGTGTTGGTTTATAGATGCTCTGGACTTCCATGTTTAAGACAGGATCTTTACATGTGTTTTGTAAATCATAGGCAAGCGTCACAGGGGTTTGCAGCAAAATGGACCATTTATTGTTACAAAATAGCATTAATCTCAGTATACTTCCTTTTTTAAAATTTTTCCTTCTTCTGTATCATGCTGCCAACCCCCTAACTTGTATATATGAGATAACCACCAAATAAATATAACACAAGAGAATCCTAAGAATTGTCTCCAAACATGGTCTTCCTGATTTTCAAAAGTTAGTTATTTGTTTTCTATTTTATTATTTTATAATATTAATTTTTTAATCTTTATACTTTGTTTAGGTTTAATTACTTTTATTTTTCTAGCTTACTTGATAAGTGAGCTCATTGAGTTTTAACTTTTTTTCCATGCACTAAAGGCTGTTGATTTCCCTCTAATCACAAATACACAACAGTGTGTATGTTGAATTTCCATTATTACTGGGCTAAAATATTTTCTAATCTAATTTCTATTATACTTATAAATATAAAATTTAATTACCAAACATTTGGGAATTTCCTAATTATGTATTTTTTGTTGTTGATTTCTAACTTAGTTTCACCATGGTCATATTATATATTTCATGTGTTTTCATATCCTGGAAACTTTTTGAGAAATGATTTAGAAGCTAATTTGAGATCTATTTGGTTAAGCACTTCATAGTATGTGAAAATAATATTTATTTGTACTATTAATTACAGTGGCCTATGTATGTCAGTTAGATCAGGATTATACATCTTGAACAAACTTTCACAGTGAGGTCTGACAGAATGTGGTTCACTGGAGAAGGGAATGGCAAACCACTTCAGTATTCTTGCCTTGAGAACCCCATGAAGCTGTCTCTTATACACATCTAGATGTGTATAAGAGACAGCTTCATAGTATGTGAAAATAATATTTATTTGTACTATTAATTACAGTGGCCTATGTATGTCAGTTAGATCAGGATTATACATCTTGAACAAACTTTCACAGTTTTTTTTTTTTTTGGTCTGCTTATGCTTATTCTGTCAATCACTGAAAGAAAATTGCTAAATCTCACATTCTGATTACAAATCTATTAATGGTTCTTTTAGTTATGTCAACACTTGCTTTATATATTTTGAAGCATTTAATTGGGTACATACTCATGTAGAAATTCTATAAATTTCTGATGTATTAACTTCTTCATTATATTGAAATGTCCCTCTTCTTTTCCAGTAATGGGTTTTGCCTTAATATCTACTTTTCCTAATACTAATATAGAAAAGCCATATTTTAAAATTAGAATATTTTGATATATATTTGTTAATTTCATGCATATTGCACATTGATTTTATATTTGCATACATTATGACATGATCACCACAATAAGTCTAGTAACCATGTGTCCTATACAAAGTTACTACAGTATTATTGACTATTTTCCTTATGGTGTGTATTATATATCTGGACTTACTTATTTTATAACTGGAGGTTTGTAACTCTTAATCCCCTTTACCTGTTTCACTCTGATCTACCCACCTTTGCTCTGGCAACTCTCTTTGTTCTCTGTATCTGTGAGTTTTTGTGTTGTAATTATTTTTTTGATTACACATATAAATGAGACTATATGATATTTATATTTCTGTTTGATTCATTTTTCTTTAGCATAATACCCTCTAGATTTATCTATGTTATCCCAAATGACAAGATTTTATTCTATTTTCTGTTAGTAATATTCAATTGTGTATATACTACATCTTTTTAATCTTTCCATCCGTTAATGGATATTTTGATTTTCCATATTTTGGCTATGGTAAAGATACAACAGACACTGATGTGCATTATTTTTGCAAGTTAGTATTTTTATTTCTTCAGATATATACTCAGGAGTGGAACTGCTGGATCATATATTAGTTCTAGTTTAAGCTTTTGAGGAATATACACACTGTTTTCTGCAGTGGCTCCACCAGTTTACATTCTCACCAACAGTGTACAAGGATTCCCTTTTCTCTACATTGTCAATATCTGTTGTGTTCTTTTTGATGATAGCCATTTGACAGGCATGAGGCAATATCTTTGAGGTTTTGACTTGCATTTACCTGATGATTAGTGACGATGAACATCTTTTTATGTTTCTGTTGGCTATCTGCATGTCTTCTTTGGATAAATGTCTATTCAGGTTCTCTGCCTATTTCTTAATTGAGTTGCTTTGAGTTTGATATTGACTTCTATGAGTTTGTTGCATATTTTGGGTATTAACCCTTTACCTGATGTAGTTTTTGCAAATATCTTCTCTCATTCAATATGCTGCCATTTTGTTTTATTGATATCTTCCATTGCTGGGTAAAAGTTTTTTAGTCTGTTGTAGTCTCATTTGTTTAGTTTTGCTTTTGTTTCCCTTGTCTGTGCAGAGAGATCCAGAAAAATATTGCTAAGACTAATGTCAAAGGAAGTACCGTCTGTGCTTTCTTCTAGGAGTTTTATAGTTTCAGTGATTACACATAAGACTTTAATTCATTATGAGCTTATTTTATATATATATATATACACACACACACACACATACTTTTGAGAAAGTAGTCTAGTTTGATTCTATACATGTAGCTATCCAGTTTTCTCAAAACATTTGTTGAAGAGGCTGTACTTTTCTTATTATATATTTTTGCCTCCTCTGTCATAGATTAAGTAAACATAAAAAGGTAGGATTCTTTCTGGTCTCTCTATTCTGTTCCACTGATTTATGGGTTTGTTTTTGTGCCAATCTGTTTTTGATTATTGTATCTTTGTAGTACAGTTTGAAACCAGGAAGCATGATACCTCCAGCTTTGTTTTTCTTTTTCAATATTTCTTTGGTTATTGGGGTCATCTGTATTTGCATACAAATTTTAGAATTGTTTGTTCTAGTTCTGTGAAAAATTTTTGATAGGTATTGCAATAAATCTGTAGATTGCCTTGGGTAGTATGGTTATTTTTAACAATATCAACCCTTCTAATCCATCAGCACAGTGTATCTTTCCATTTGTTTGAGCTATCTTCAATTTCTTTCATCAATGTATTTTAGCTTTCAGAATACAAGTCTTTCACCTCTTTGTTTAGATTTATCCCTAGATATTTTATTGTACTTGATGTAAATGGGATTGTTTTCTTATTTTTCTAATAGTTCATTATTAGTGTATAGAGACAGATTTATGTATTTGATTTTGTATCCTGTGACTTTACTGAATGCATTTATAACTTTTAGCAGTTGTTTATTAGAGTTATTAGGGCTTCTTTTTATACTATTGTGTCATCTGCAAATAGGGACAGTTGTAGTATCTTCAATTTCTTTCATCAATGTATTTTAGCTTTCAGAATACAAGTCTTTCACCTCTTTGTTTAGATTTATCCCTAGATATTTTATTGTACTTGATGTAAATGGGATTGTTTTCTTATTTTTCTAATAGTTCATTATTAGTGTATAGAGACAGATTTACTTACTTTTTTATTTCGATGTATTTTATTTCTTCTTCTTTCCTAATTACTGTGAATAGGACTTCTAATACTAGGTTTAAAACAAAGTGGATAGAGTGGACATCCATGTCTTCTTCATGACTGTAGAAGAAGTTTTCAAATTTTTGCTATTAAGTATGGCATTCAGTGTGGAGGTGTCATGTATGGCCTTTATGACATTGAAATACATTTCCTCTATACCTACTTTGTTGAGAGTATTTATCGTAAATAGAGTTGAATTTGTCAAATGCTTTTCTCTGCTTCCATCGAGAAGATTATATAATTTTTATCCATTTTGTTAATATGGTGTATCATGTTGATTGAGCCATGAACTCGCAGAATTTTAAAAATGAAAGTAAACATTCAGAGACAACTGGGACAATATCAAGGGATAATTGAAATTTTAGAAGTTGAGAAAGAATAAATTTTTAGAAAAGAAGTAAATAACGACAAATATTTTTCCAAATATAGTAACAAATGTAAACTCACAGATTTAGGAAGCTCAAAAATTCTGAAGTAGGATAAATATAAAGAAAATGATATCCAGGCACATTACAGTCCAACTATTGAAAACCAAAAATAAGAAAATCTTGAAAGCAGCATATAAAAGTGACACATTATAAGGTGAAAATTACAGGTAACTTACCATCATATAAAATGGGGTCCAGATGACAGTGCTAAAGCATTGTTAGAGAACCGAAAGAAAAAAACTGTCAATGCAGAAATCAATATACTTTCAAAAATTAACCTAAAATGAAAGCATAATTTGATGAATCAAAAGCTAAGAAAATTTGAGTAGAATTGTGCTTCCAAAAATGCTAAGGGGAAAGTTAATCAGATTGGAAAGAATAGAAAATAGTGGGGTTGGTGA
The DNA here is from genome assembly GCA_006410635.1 of Cephalophus harveyi. Taxonomy (NCBI): domain Eukaryota; kingdom Metazoa; phylum Chordata; class Mammalia; order Artiodactyla; family Bovidae; genus Cephalophus; species Cephalophus harveyi. The sequence goes on along the minus strand of SJYT01053044.1, from coordinate 150,640 downwards.
ATAGCACTAATATATATTAAAATATAAATGGTAATTGCCAGAGAAAATGTTTAAAATAGAGAGATATAACAGAAAAGATAATAATAAAGGAAATAAAATATATACCAAACTAATTTTATTAAAATAAAAGTGATTAAAAAGGAAACAGTAGAGAAAAAAAGAAATGGAATTTATAGTAAAAAAAGAAAAATGATAGTATTAAATGCAATCATTTAAATAATTATATTTAAAAACAAATGAACTGATACTCTAATGGAATGTATATTTGTCAGACTGGTCAAAATGCAAGACCAAAATATATTCTGTTTACATGTGGTGAGCTTTAAATAAAGATGTATAAATAGATTTCAATAATTATATGGGAATAAAATTTCAGGTAAACACTAATCATAAGATAGAGTTAGAATGTCCAACAAGATCAGAAACAGAAATTAATGAACACAGTCCTAGGCCATGACAGTAAATGTATAGTTAAGCTCATCTTTTGTGAATATGACCTGCTTCTGTTCCTCTTTTCTTAAGTCAACTGATCAAGGGGTAGCATTTGATAAATCAGTTGCTGCTTGTTCTCTGAGATCAGCAGATTACCATTAGCTGGGTTCCATGTTTGTCTGGGCTCTGCATTCGGGAGGGGTTTTTGGATGGTCTCCCTGATCAATCTGGGTCACTGGCTGTGCTCCTTGGTCTGATGGATTTGCTAGCAGAGCTCTGCAGTCACCTCTGGTCAGGCAAGGTCACAGACTATGTTCCCTTACAGGTTGGTAACACTTGTTGAACTCCATATTGGCAGGGTTTTGAGCTGAGCTCTGCAGTTAATCCTGGTCTGGTGGGGTCTTAGGCTGTGCTTCCTAACCAGATGGTGCCATTGACTGAACTCTGTGTCCAGGCAGGGCCACAGGCTGGGCTTTATGGTAAAATAAGTTCTCAGGTCATGTTCTATGATCAGACAGAGATGCAGACTGTGTCCAAGTTAAATGAGGCTGCAGGATGCACTTTGTGGCCAGATAGACATCTGGCTGTACTCTGCTGTCAGATGAGGTCGCTGGCTATCTTCTTTAATTGGGAGGTGCCTGCAAGTGTGTCCTGCAGCTGAGTGTGCTAGAAACTGCGCTCTGAGGTCAGATGGGGTCATTGTTGAGACTGGTGCCATTGACTGAACTCTGTGTCCAGGCAGGGCCACAGGCTGGGCTTTATGGTAAAATAAGTTCTCAGGTCATGTTCTGTGATCAGACAGAGATGCAGACTGTGTCCCAAAGTTAAATGAGGCTGCAGGATGCACTTTGTGGCCAGAGAGACATCTGGCTGTACTCTGCTGTTAGATGAGGTCGCTGGCTATCTTCTTTAATTGGGAGGTGCCTGCAAGTGTGTCCTGCAGCTGAGTGTGCTAGAAACTGCACTCTGAGGTCAGATGGGGTCATTGTTGAGACTTCCTGGTCAAGTGGGGCTGTGAGCTATGTTCCATGATAGTGCAGGTCATTGGGCCACAGGCTGTCTTCAACAATCTATCAAAGCTATAGGCTGGACTCTGCTTAAGCTGGGCTTTGTGGCTGGGCAGAACTATAGTCTGGGTTATGGCATTGTTCAGGGTCATTGTTTAGACTCTTGTAATGTGGGACCAGATGCTATACTTAAGAGTTGTGCAGTACTGTTGGCCTAGCTCCCTACCCAATGTGTCTATAACGTAGACTCTGTGTCTGCCTGAGGTCTCTGGTCAGGTTTCTTTGTTGAGCAGGACCTGAGGCTATACTTGAGATTTGCTTCCCTGCCAGGGTGGGAAGTCACATGGGCTCCAGATCCAGTAAGACTTGCACTAGGCACCTGTGTCAGGCAAAACTATCCACTGAGCTCCTTGGCCAGATGGGGGCAGGCCCTGGCTCTGCTCTGCAGATGGAAGAGCTACTTCTGGGAGCTCTGCTAAAGCACCACTGCAGGGAGGAATGCAGTCTGAGACCTGAACACTATTCACTCCAATGTGTCTATAACGTAGACTCTGTGTCTGCCTGAGGTCTCTGGTCAGGTTTCTTTGTTGAGCAGGACCTGAGGCTATGCTTGAGATTTGCTTCCCTGCCAGGGTGGGAAGTCACATGGGCTCCAGATTTGCTTCCCTGCCAGGGTGGGAAGTCACATGGGCTCCAGATCCAGTAAGACTTGCACTAGGCACCTGTATCAGGCAGAACTATCCACTGAGCTCCTTGGCCAGATGGGGGCAGGCCCTGGCTCTGCTCTGCAGATGGAAGAGCTACTCTGGGAGCTCTGCTAAAGCACCACTGCAGGGAGGAATGCAGTCTGAGACCTGAACACTATTCACTTAAACCCTACCCCTTCTCCATCTCTTTCTGCTCTCCAGAGGTGAAGCTTAGCAGAGTTTCTAGTGATCCCTGTGAGATGAGATGTGCGTAGGCCTCCAAGAAAGCATACTGCAGTACTGGCAAAGCAGGAACTGAACCTTAGGTTTTCTTTTTCCTGCTGGAGAGACTAGGTCCAGAGAGGCCCTCTTGGTGTGGTGCTGTGCTGCCAAACATTTTTCTTAACCTTCTATTGTGGTCTTTCTCCATCTCTGTGGACTCAGGGGAGTGCTTCAGTCTCATCTCTGGGTACTGGGATTTCCTCAGTGGTGCCTTGATCTTGGGTAGTTGCTAACTGATCTTAAGAGAAGTGAAGTCAGGAACAATCTGTGTCTCCATCCTGATGATGTTGCCCAGAAATATTATTTTCATGGTGAAAAAACAAAACTAAATAAACATGAAATAAGCATGAAACAAATGGAATTTCTATTTCATTTTGAAATGAAATTTAAACATAGTCACTATCCACTGAAGAAAAAAAGCTTAATTTGTTATAGCATCATGAATAGAAATTTTAATTCTTATATTGAATATTAGATAACTATGTACCAAATAATGTGTTGGATGATTAGAATACTCATTCTGACCTCTCTACCACATTTGCTCAAAGATTTCCACTTTTTAATTTAATATATAAAATATACTAAATATTAATGAAATTTGGGAATTTATGAATGTGACTCCATTCAGACCATAAGGTCATTGGAATATCATGCAAAATTAAGTTAGTATGTATGTCTTTGAAACTTCTTTCTATTTATTCTTTTTGTAGTTTAAGTTAGTCATGAGACTAGCAACCTCTCTGAATTGGCTTTCTTTTTAAGATGCATAGCAGACACATGTTAATATGTCTAAATGGTCCTTTTTCCCATTTTCTTGATTTTTGATTCATGTGCAAAATTGTGAATCAGATTGAATTGCCTAAACGAATCCTCACACTCCTACAAACTTCCTGTGTGTTTGCACCCTGTCTGTTTGAACGTTTATATTTAGAATTCTCATCATGCCCAGGGAGTAAGAAATATACAACAGAAACATCTGTTCCTCTTGGCAAAATTATTTCATGCTTTTTTACTTTTGCAGGGTCAAGAAAAATACCTAGGGATTATTTTCATATCTGAGGGTTTAACATTTCTTCTTTGTAATCTTAGCCTTATTGCAATGATTTAAACACACACACAAACACACACACCCACTGTACACATGAGACGGAGAAATGCACACAATGGTGAGATCAATAGAAAAAATTGTTTTCCTTTTTTAGATATGTGATTTTTTTTTTCTTAGCAGTTTCCCCAGCTTATTAAAGAGTAAAGAAACCACTTTTTACTGACCCAGCCCATGTTTCTGATGCTTCATTCCCACTCTCACTCAGGTCACCTTTAGATTTTATAAGTATGAAATAGATATTTTAAAAATAAAAGCAAATATTCTTTGACGTCAGCTTATCTGGTTGCTCCCCAGTTGCCTAAGGTCAAAACTCTAAAGCGTATTTATATACTTTGACAGAACTGGAGGCTGAATTCACTTTTTAGAAATATGATAAAAATCACAGCTGAATGTTTTGGTGGTATGGTTTTCTGTTAGTTCTTGCTGGGTAAGGCCTGAAGCAGAGAGTTCCCTTTCTAAGTGGTTTTTGACACGGGTGCCCTAGGGAAAAGGAAAAAATGATAATTTTAACATCCCTCCTCCCTGTCTAATCCCTTCTTCAAAATTTAAAATCCATCTAAGCCAATGGGGCCAAGTAATTTTTTTGAAGGCTAATGATAGCCCCAAGACAAGATAAAGCCTTTAATATTATTACTTACTTTATAGTGAATATCTCTAATGTATTATTATCTTTTACTTGATAGAAATAAAGTTGTTGCCAACTGTGCTGGAAATCACAAAGGTCTTGCTAATGGGAAGTGGCTTTAAAAGTTAGAGGATGTGAACATTAAGTTAATTATGGTTTAGAACCTTAAATTGCTAGATTTAAAATTATTGGGTATAAGAATTAATTCAATATTTATCTAAGATGTATTGTTAAACAACAATAAGAAGGTGGTGTTTGTTAGTGTTGCTCAGTCACTGAGTTGTGTCCCACTCTTTGTGACACCATGGACTAACAGCACACCAGGCTCCTCTGTCCATAGAGTCCTCCAGGCAAGAATACTGGAGAATACCAGGTTGACATTTCCTTCTCTGGGGGATCTTTCCAGACCAGGGATCAAACCAAGTCTCCTACATTGGCAGGCAAATCATTTTACCACTGGCCACCAGGGAAGATATATCAAAACCAAATTTTAATATCAGAGAAAAATAAGACTGTGATGAAAAACATCTATTCCAGAGGGAACATATTTAGAATAGATTGCCGGGAGAAATATCAATAACCTCAGATATGCAGATGACACCACCCTTATGGCAGAAAGTGAAGAGGAGCTCAAAAGCCTCTTGATGAAAGTGAAAGAGGAGAGTGAAAAAGTTGGCTTAAAGCTCAACATTCAGAAAACGAAGATCATGGCATCTGGTCCCATCACTTCATGGGAAATAGATGGGGAAACAGTGGAAACAGTG
>SJYT01053044.1:128494-145547 GCA_006410635.1 Cephalophus harveyi | reverse complement strand
TCGCAAAGAGTCGGACACGACTGAGCGACTGAACTGAACTGAACTGATGTTGTTTAGTCACTAAGTTGTGTCCAACTATTTGCAACCCCATGAACTGCAGCATGCCAGGTTCACCTGTCCTTCACTCCCAGAGTTTGCACAAACTTATGTCCATTGAGTCATTGATGCCACTCAACAATCTCATCCTCTACTGCCCCATTCTCCTCTTACTTTTCAATCTTTCCTAGCATAAGGGTCTTTTCCAGTGAATCAGCTCTTCACCTCAGCTGGCCAAAGTATTGAAGCTTCAGCTTCAGGATCAATCCTTCCAATGAATATTCAGGACTGATTTCCTTTAAGACTGACTGGTTTGATTTTCTTGCTTCCAAAGGACTGAAGAGTCTTCTCCAGGGCCACAATTCAAAATCATAAATTCTTTGGCACTCAGCCATCTTTATGGTCCACTTCTCACATCCATACATGACTCCTGGAAAAATCATAGCTTTGATTGTATTGACCTTTGTTGGCAAAATTATGTCTCTGCTTTTTGATACCCTGTCTAGGCTTGCCATGGCTTTTTTCCCAAGGAGCAAGTGTCTTTTAATTTTGTGGCTGCAATCACTGTCTGCAGTGACTTTGGAGCCCAAAAGAAGAAAATCTGTCACTGTTTCCATTTTTTTCCCATCTATTTTCCATAAAGTTCTGGGATGGATGCCCTTAGTTTTTTGAATGTTGAAAGCTTTTTCACTCTCCTGTTTCACCTTCATCAAGAGGCTCTTTAGTTCCTCTTAGCTTTCTGCCATTACAGTGGTATCATCTGCATATATAAGGTTATTGATATTTCTCCTGGCAATCTTGATGCCAGCTTTTGGAATGTCTTACATTATAGAATGTGTTTTATTCTATGGCACTCACTTTTAAAAATATATTTAGCAGCTTTTTGAGATATAATTCACATGCCATAGGGCTTCTCTGGTAACTCAGATGATAACGAATCTGCTTGAAATACAGGAGACCTGGGTTCAATCCCTGGGTCAGGAAGATCCCCTGGGGAAGGGAATGGCAATCCACTCCAGTATTCTTGCCTGGAGAATTCCAAGACAGAGGGGCCTGGCAGGCTAGGGTCCATGGGGTCCCAAAGAGTTGGACACAACTGAGCAACAAACACAATTTACTCATTCAAAGAGTTTAATTCATTGGTTATAAAACACCTTGAGGAAAGCATAGAAAATATTTACTCTGGTTTAAGTAAAAGTTTCTTAGGTATGAAAACAAAAAGGGAAATTGTTATATCTGACTTCACACACACACAAAAAGAAACAAACCAAAAATCTGCTCTTTGAAAATCTCTACTAAAGGCATGGAAACATAAACCATAAATGGGAACAAAATATTTATAAGTCATATAATTCTGTGGTCTCCCATATTTTTGGCACCAGGGACTGGTTTTTTAGAAGATAATTTTTCCATGTACCATAGGGTAGGGGGATGGTTTGGGGATGAATCAAGTGCATTACATTTATTTCTTACTTTATTTCTAATTATTGTTACATCAGCTCCACCTCATATCATCAGACATAGATCTCAGAAGTTGCGGACCCTAGATATAATATGTAAAAGACTTTTTATCACATATGAATATTTAAGAAAGGGTCTCAAAGTATAATAAACAGAATGTAAATTTTTTAAACAAAATATTTCTAATGTTTATTTGAAAGAGCCCATGAAAATCCAAGGAGCCCATGAAATGATACTCTACATTTTCAGTCATTTAGGTAAATACAAATTCAAATCACTTTTATATACCATTAAAGACCTAGAAGAATGGGGAAATTTTAAAGAATGACAATGCAAGTTATTGAAACCATGAGACATTAAAAATGGTACAACCACTTTGGAAAAAAGATAGCAGTTAAGTTTTTAAAAGTTAAAAAGCAGTTAGCTTTTTCTAAAGTTAAACCTCAGTTCAGTTCAGTTCAGTAGCTCAGTCGTATCCAACTCTTTGCAACCCCATGAATTGCAGCATGCCAGGCCTCCCTGTTCATCACCAACTCCCGGAGTTCACTCAGACTCATGTCCATCGAGTCCGTGATGCCATCCAGCCATCTCATCTTCTGTTGTCCCCTTCTCCTCCTGCCCCCAATCCCTCCCAGCATCAGAGTCTTTTCCAATGAGTCAACTCTTTGCATGAGGTGGCCAAAGTACTGGAGTTTCAGCTTTAGCATCATTCCTTCCAAAGAAATCCCAGGGTTGATCTCCTTCAGAATGGACTGGTTGGATCTCCTTGCAGTCCAAGGGACTCTCAAGAGTCTTCTCCAACACCACACTTCAAAAGCATCAATTCTTCTGTGCTCAGCTTTCTTCACACAGAATGTAGTCCACTGGAGAAGGGAATGGCAAACCACTTCAGTATTCTTGCCTTGAGAACCCCATGAAGAGTATGAAAAGTTAAACCTACTGCTACCATAATAGTCATTCCACTCTCCGCCACTTGAGAGGCAGGCAAGCATATGTCCAAACATGGGGATATTCACATAGATATGAACATCCATACGTGCAAACATTTACAACAGCTTTATTTATAATGGCTCAAAACTGGAGAAAGCTCAAATGTCCATCAACAAGTGAATAGATACACAAATTGTGGTATAGTTGTGCAATTGATTTAACAACTGGTAAAAACAAAAATTATTGATACACAGTCAATATGGGTACATAATCTCAAAATAGTTATGCAAGGCCAAAAATATCTGTATGATTCCATTTATATAAATTATCTTAAGTAAAAAATAACTTTTAGAAAGAGAGAAAGGATGGCATATATTTGCTCAAAATTTGGTAGCTGTATAGTACTTCTCTTCCCTCCAAAATCTTAAATACATAACCACATGCATCTGAATAACTACAGATACAATTAAGACTTAAAAATTTATTCAGCTAATACCATCAAACTCTAAAAGTCAAGTTATCTGAGAAACGTGTTTTTTTTTTTTTTTCAAAAATGTTTTTCAACTCAGTTATTGAATGATTATCATGCCAGTGTCTTTCAGAGCTTTTCCAACTCTTTACTAAGCCTTCTAAATCTTGGTGAGTTCTGAGCACAAGACAAATGAAAATGACAATAAAGAAGACCATATTGAGGCACTAAAATTATGGAACCGGAGTTAGAACTCTGAAGATTTAAAACAGGTGGGGAAAAGAATGAAAATACACTCATAAATATATTCCCCAGTCAACAGCAGTCAGTCAGTTCAAAAAGTATGCATGAAAGCCTGAGTGATTTCTAGTACTTTTAGCATCTGCTGATACTACTAGTTGAAACAGGCAAGCATTGTTATTTCCATAATAATGACTTTTGAACGTGGGCATGACCATAAGGTAAGGTATTGGATCAATGAACAGGTACACACAGGAGACATATTTTAAAGATTATTTCTCTGTAACACACAACCAATTTATAGGCTTTAAACTGCAAAGAACTTGTTAGTGTCCAGTAATATGCAGCACGTAAAGCAGCAAAAACAACATATGGTTGTCAAGAGCAGCCATTTAAAGTAGCAGGGAGTGAATGAGTGAGAGGTGTATTTGCTTTTTATGAATATAGTAATGGCTATATATTTGTCATACTTTTCACTGAATTTAATACTGCTCTGTTTAGGCCTTAGTCTTTTTGAATATTGTACAGTGAGATTTAGAAGCACATCCTTAATATCAAATCTTTACAGCAATTGGAAAATGGCAAGTATAAAAATTGAATAACTAATAAAGAGAATACAGACATTAAAAGGTTTCTATAATATGAAAAAAACACAAAGGCAAATATATTCCAATTATTAAGTAACAGACAATAAACATTAAAGAATTTTTAGAGTTTTCTCTCTCAACAACAATGATTTTTCTTTCTGGGAATTGCATACAAAGAAGACATGGAAATATCTTTAGTGCATTAAAAGTGATATTAGAAAATTATATAAGCATTTTTTTATAAAGCAGAGAAGTTATTTTCACTTAGCCATTTAATCATTATCTGTTCTTGCCACAGATTCACACTGTACTTTTTATGAGGCTGATTATGTATTAGAGACACTGTAATAAGTCTGCTTTTTCCTTCATCCCTCTAATTCCTTCTCCATGATTTAACAATATGGCCTTTCTTTCTTAATCAGACTGGTTGCCTTGCTCTCTATTTTCTCTCTAGAGCCTCTGCCTTCTCCCTCTCTGCTCAGAATTTCTATCTCTTTACTTGTATAAGAGATTTTAATACATTTTTTATCATTTTGATCCCCTCAATTTCATATACTAGTCTTGCCTTCCCTTCAGTTCAGTTGCTCAGTCATGTCCGACTCTTTGCAACCCAATGAACTGCAGCATGCCAAGGCTCTCTGTCCATCAGCAACTCCTGGAGTCTACCCAAACTCATGTCCATTGAGTCAGTGATGCCATCCAACCATCTCATCCTCTGTCGTCCCCTTCTCCTCCTGCTCTCAATCCTTCCAAGCATCAGAGCCTTTTCAAATGAGTCAGCTCTTTGCATCAGGTAGCCAAAGTATTGGAGTTTCAGCTTCAACATCAGTCCTACCAATGAATTCCCAGGGCTGACCTCCTTTAGGATGATGGACGGGTTGGATCTCCTTGCAGTCCAAGGGACTCTAAAGAGTCTTCTCCAACACCACAATTCAAAAGCATCAATTCTTCAGTGCTCAGCTTTCTTCACCTGCATACAGATTTCTCAAGAGGCAGGTTAGGTGGTCTGGTATTCCCATCTCTTTCAGAATTTTCCACAGTTTATTGTAATCCACACAGTCAAAGGCTTTGGCATAGTCAATAAAGCAGAAATAGATGTTTTTCTGGAACTCTCTTGCCTTTTTCGATAATCCAGCGGATGTTGGCAATTTGATCTCTGGTTCCTCTGCCCTTTCTAAAAGCAGCTTGAACAATTGGAAGTTCATGGTTCATGTATTGCTGAAGCCTGGCTTGGAGGATTTTGAGCATTACTTTACTAGCATGTGAGATGAGTTCAATTGTGTGGTAGTTTGAGCATTCTTTGGCATTGCCTTTCTTTGGAATTGGAATGAAAACTGACCTTTTCCAGTCCTGTGGTCACTGCTGAGTTTTCCAAAATTGCTGGCATACTGAGTGCAGCACTTTCACAGCATCATCTTTCAGGATTTGAAATACCTCAACTGGAATTCCATCACATCCACTAGCTTTGTTCATAGTGATGCTTTCTAAGGCCCACTTGACTTCACATTCCAGGATGTCTGGCTCTAGGTGAGTTATCACACCATTGTGATTATCTTGGTCATGAAGATCTTTTTTGGTACAGTTCCTCTGTGTATTCTTGCCACTTCTTCTTAATATCTTCTGCTTCTGTTAGGTCCATACCATTTCTGTCCTTTATCGAGCCCATCTTGCATGAAATGTTCCCTTGGTATCTCTAATTTTCTTGAAGAGATCTCTAGTCTTTCCCATTCTGTTCTTTTCCTCTATTTCTTTGCATTGATAGCTGAGGAAGGCTTTCTTATCTCTTCTTGCTATTCTTTGGAACTCTGCATTCAGATGCCTGTATCTTTCCTTTCTCCTTGGCTTTTCACTTCTCTTTTCACAGCTATTTCTAAGGCTTCCCCAGACAGCCATTTTGCTTTTTTGCATTTCTTTTCCATGGGGATGGTCTTGATCCCTGTCTCCTGTACAATGCCACGAATCTCTGTCCATAGTTCATCAGGCACTCTATCTATCAGATCTAGGCCCTTAAATCTATTTCTCACTTCCACTGTATAATCATAAGGGATCTGATTTAGGTCATACCTGAATGGTGTAGCGGTTTTCCCTACTTTCTTCAATTTGAGTCTGAATTTGGTAATAAGGAGTTCATGATCTGAGCCACAGTCAGCTCCTGGTCTTGTTTTTGTTGACTGTATAGAGCTTCTCCATCTTTGGCTGCATAGAATATAATCAATCTGATTTCGGTGTTGACCATCTGGTGATGTCCATGTGTAGAGTCTTCTCTTGTGTTGTTGGAAGAGGGTGTTTGCTATGACCAGTGTGTTCTCTTGGCAAAACTCTATTAGCCTTTGCCCAGCTTTATTCTGTATTCCAAGCCAAATTTCCCTGTTACCCCAGGTGTTTCTTGACTTCCTACTTTTGCATTCCAGTCCCCTATAACGAAAAGGACATCTTTTTTGGGTGTTAGTTCTAAAAGGTCTTGTAGGTCTTCACAGAACCATTCAACTTCAGCTTCTTCAGCATTACTGGTGGGGAATAGGTTTGGATCACTGTGAATTTGAATGATTTGCCTTGGAAAAGAACAGAGATCATTCTGTCATTTTTGAGATTGCATCCAAGTACTGCATTTCAGAGTCTTTTGTTGACCATGATATCTACCCCATTTCTTCTAAGGGATTCCTGCCCACAGTAGTAGATATAATGGTCATCTGAGTTAAATTTACCCATTCCAGTATATTTTAGTTCGCTGATTCCTAGAATGTTGACGTTTACTCTTGCCATCTCCTGTTTGACCACTTCCAATTTGCCTTGATTCATGGACCTAACATTCCAGGCTCCTATGCAATATTGCCCTTTACAGCATCAGACCTTGCTTCTATCACCAGTCACATCCACAACTGGGTATTGTTTTTGCTTTGGCTCTGTCCCTTCATTCTTTCTTGAGTTATTTCTTCACTGATCTCCAGTAGCATTTTGGGCACCTACCGACCTGGAGGTGAGTCTGAGTGAACTCCGAGAGATGGTGATGAATAGGGAGGCCTGGCGTGCTGCGATTCATGGGGTCGCAAAGAGTCAGACACGACTGAGCAACTGAACTGAACTGAACTGAACTGACCTTACCTGAAGAGTTCCTCTTTCAGTATCCTATCATTTTTCCTGTTCATACTGTTCATGGGGTTCTCAAGGCAAGAATACTGAAGTGGTTTGCCATTCCCTTGGCCAGTGGACAACATTCTGTCAGACCTCTCCACCATGACCTGTCCGTCTTGGGTGGCCCCCATGACATGGCTTAGTTTCATTGAGCTAGACAAGGCTGTGGTTCGTGTGATCAGACTGACTAGTTTTCTGTGATTATTGTTTCAGTGTGTCTGCCCTCTGATGCCCTCTCAGAACACCTACTGTCTTACTTGGGTTTCTTTTACCTCAGACGTGGGGTATCTCTTCACAGCTGCTCCAGCGAAGTGCAGCCGCTGCTCCTTATGTTAGACGAGGGGCATTTCCTCAGGGCGAACCCCTCCTGACCTTGAGCATGGAGTAACTCCTCTTGGCCCTCCTGAGCCCAGGCAGCTGCTGCTCCTTGGACGTGGGGTTGCTCCTCTTGGCCGCCACCCCTGACCTCGGGCATGAGGTAGCTCCCCCTGGCCGCCACCTGTGACCTCGAGCATGGGGTTGCTCCTCTCTGCCGCTCCTGTGCCATCGCAGCTTGGCACTCTCGGCCACCGCCCCTGACCTCAGAAGCATTGTAGCTCCTCTCGGCCACCACCACTGACCTCGGACATGGGGTAGCTCCTCTCGGCCACGCTTCTGCACGGTCCGTCACAGTATCAGTGTGCTAATACAAACATTTAGGATGGCGATATGAAATGTTGTTGTTTTATTTGCTAACTTGTCTCCAACTCTTTTGCAATCCCTGTGATGGTAGCCCACCAGACTTCTCTGTCCATGGGATTTCCTAGGCAAGAATACTGGAGTGGGTTGTCATTTTCTTCACCAGGGGATCTTCACGACCCAGAGATGGACAGAGGAGGCTGGTTGACTACTGTCTATAGAGTTGCAGAGTTGGACATGTCTGAAGCAACTTAGCACACTATAGTCATAAAAGTTTAGGATTGATATAAAAGAGAAAAATAGATCAGTGGAGTAGAACAGAGTGATTAAAAATAGAAGATTCATTAAAAATAGGATTGATTTTAAACAAATTTTTAAAGATTATTCATGGGAGAAAGGTTAGTCTTTTCAGTAAATGACACCAGAAAGCTGTGTGTGTTTATGTATATATGTAAAACAAAACAAACAAAAAAGAAGGAACTGTAATCCATACTTCACATCTTATATAAAAATTATCTTTAAAATGATCATAGACCTAAATATAAAAACTAAAATTATACTTCTATTAGAGCACATAGGAGAAACTCTTTGTGATATTGGGTTTAAAGATTTCTTCATATGAGACCAAAAGCACAATCCATAAAAGGAGATAAAACATATATTGCTTTTCATGAAAATAAAACTTCTAGCTGTTAAAGACACTAAAGAAGCCAAAAGACAAGTTGCATATTGACAGAATATATTTGCAAATTGTATACCTGAGAAAAATACTTTTATCTAGAATATATAAAGAATCCTTAAGATTTAATGAGAAAACAAGCAATTTATTCTGCAATATAGTTGAACAGAAACTTCAACAAAAGTAGACATATGAATAGCAAATGTGCATATGAAAAGATGTTTAACATCATTAGTAACTAGGAAAATCCAAATTAAAACTTCAGAGTGATATAATGATAAATATATTCAGTTCAGTTCTGTCGCTCAGTTGTGTCCAACTCTTTGTGGCCCCATGAATCACAGCACTCCAGGCCTCCTTGTCCATCCAACTCCTGGAGTTCACTCAGACTCACGTCCATCAAGTCAGTGATGCTATCCAGCCATCTCTATTAGGTAGATACAAAGACTGACCATACCATCTATTAGTGAGAATATTAACTGGGACTCATGTACTGCTAGTGAGAACTTGAATCACAAACCACTTGGCAAAACTGACAATTTCTTAAAAAGGCTTAAGAAATATATCCTACGTGATGTGGCTCTTATATTGTAAGATATTTACTTAAGGAAATTTTTGATTGTCCATAAAAAGCTTGTATATGTGTATATTTATAGAAATAGAATTTTTAAAAATTTTTGCATTAATTAAATCTGAATCAACCCTAAATTGTGACATGTTGTTTTTGTTCAATTGCTAAGTCGTGTCTGACTCTGCAACTCCATGAATTGAGCATGCAGGCTCCTCTGTCCTCCACTATCTCCCAGAATTTGCTGAAATTCATATCCTTTGATGCTCCTCTGCTGCCGCTGACTCCTTCTTTTGCCTTCAATTGTTCCCAGCATCAGGGTCTTTTCAAATGAGTCAGCTCTTTGCATCAGGTGGCCAAGTATCAGAGCTTCAGCATCAGTCCTTCCAATGAATAATCAGGGTTGATTTCTTTAGGACTGACTAGTTTGACCTTGCAGTCCAAGTAACTCTCAAGAGTCTTCTGCACCACAACTTGAATTGTGATATATCAATATAATTAAGACTTTCTAGCAATAAAAAGGCAATTATTACATATAACAGCAGTGAGAAATTTCAAAATAATTTTGCTGCAGAAAAAAATCCAGATTAAAATCATACTCTATGATTACAATTTGTAAATTTTCAAAAAATAGAGCCTAATATGTAGTAACAAAAAAGAGATTGGTGGTTTTCTAGTGATGTGTGGGGTAAAAGGAGGGAAAGGAGAGATTACAAAAAAGCATGAAGGAACTTGGGGGAGTAATAGATATCTTTATCTTGATTGTATTCATCATTTTCAAGGTATGTATGTAGCTATGTGTATATGTATGTATCTTTAATTATACATTTAAGATATGTGCAGCTTATTTAATATTAAAATAGATCAAACAGAATTAATTATTGAAGACAGTTACCAATAATTTTCTGAAACTGATGAATGCAGTACCTTTGTGCCACATGTTTAATAAAGATAAACTGAAGCAAGTAAACACAAAGAACCTGGTGCATCACAGTAAAATTGCTTGAGTTAAAGAAAAAGAGAAAACCTTAAGAGCAGTGAAGAAGAATAGAAACATTATCTTCAGAGGAACAGTCATCATATGAGGGAAGACTGACCAACAAAAATAGTGGAGCCATAGTCTGTGCAATGTTCTCTTTATGATGCTGAAAGAAAGAAAGAAAGCTGCCATCCTAGATTTCTATACCTAGCAAATTGTTGGTAAAAATGTGTCCAGCACATTGATAACAAAAATAGAAAGATTCATCAATATACTGTCAATAAATTTCCTCATGACCATTTATAATCTTTCCTTCCCACCCTTCTCCCCATAAAATCAGTGATTTTCTTTCTGTTATTATAGATTAATTTGCATTTTATAAAGACCTTCCCTGGCAGCTCAGACAGTAAAGTGTCTGCCTACAATGTGGGAGACCCAGGTTCGATCCCTGGGTCAGGAAGATCCTCTGGAGAAGGAAATGGCAACCCACTCCAGTACTCTTGCCTGGAAAATCCCATGGACTGAGGAGCCTGGTAGATTACAGTCCATGGGGTCGCAAAGAGTCAGACACAACTGAGTGACTTCACTTTTGCATTTTATAAAACTTTATAAGTTGGATTTCTAGAGTATATATTTTTAATATGTATTATAAGTACAGGCAGAGGAAAAAGTCCCATCCTTAACTAAGGAATGACAGTAATCCTTTTGTAAACTTTTCCAGAGAATAAATTAAATTAATGAGAAACCACCCACCAACTTAGCTAAAATTAAACGAGTGGCAACACTAAGTTATAACAAAAAATATAGGGAAATTGGAACCTTTTATATATTCCTGGTGGGAGTAAAAATTAGAATAATCACTTTGGAAACCTCACAGAATTTATTATGGCTTATTTTATAGCCCAGTGATTTTATTATTAAATATATTTCAAAAATAAATACAAATATATGTCCATAAAAGGGCATATATAAGACTATTCATTGCATTGTTATTTAAACTAGCTAAAATCTGGAAATAAATCAAATGTCCATTAGTGTTAATTTGGATCATAAATTGCAGTATAACAGGTGATAAAAGTAACAAGTATGAATTAACTGTGGCTCAGACAGTAAAGCGTCTGTCTACCATGCGGTAGACCCAGATTCGATCCCTGGGTTGGGAAGATCCCCTGGAGAAGGAAATGGCAATCCACTCCAGGACTATTGCCTGGAAAATCCCATGGACAGAGGAGCCTGGTAGGCTACAGTTCATGGGGTCGCAAAGAGTTGGACACGACTGAGCGACTTCACTTTCTTTCTTTCTTTCACTCACAACATAGATGAATGTCACAAATACTATTGAGTAAAATATGTACTTATGATTTTATATATGATTTTACTTATGTAAATTTTGAAAGGGGCTGAAGATTTCTTGTTTCTTAGAAGTTGACATGGTGGTTTCCACAGATGCTAGAGGATTGGGGTGGTTACTGTTTCCTGTGTGTGTGGGAGGAGGAAGGGGGTTGTGCAGTGCTAATGGTCTTTTGATTTGTGTGGTGGTTACACATTTATTCCAATTGTAAGTGTTTATGGAACTATACACTATGTGTGTACTTTATGCTATGCTTCAATTATTAAAGTTTTTAAAAATGACATTTTAGTATAAAAAAGATCAATCAAATAATACGAAAAAGTTCTTGGAAAATGAACATATAACACAAAAGAAAATCAATAGAACATTTTAATGATAAAGTTCAGAAAATCTCACTGAATTATAACAAAATTAAGTGCTATAGAAAATAAATGTTAAGAAAACTAGAGTACTGATGAGCCTATTTGCAGAGTAGCAATGCTCTGGAACAAACCAGAAGAGTAGGATGGAGTGGGAGGTGGGAAGGAGTTTCAAGAGGGAGAGGACATATGTATACCTATGGCTGATTCATGTTATTGTATGGCAGAAACCACAATATTATAAAGCAATTATCCTTTAATTAAAAATAAGTTTTCTTTTTAAATTCCATATATATGTGTCAGTATACTGTATTGGTGTTTTTCTTTCTGGCTTACTTCACTCTGTATAATAGGTTCCAGTTTCATCCATCTCATTAGAACAGATTCAAATGAATTCTTTTTGATGGCTGAGTAATACTCCATTGTGTATATGTATCACAGCTTTCTTATCCATTCATCTGCTGATGGACATCTAGGTTGTTTCCATGTCCTGGCTATTATAAACAGTGCTGCAATGAACATTGGGGTACATGTGTCTCTTTCAATTCTGGTTTCCTCAGTGTGTATGCCCAGCAGTGGGATTGCTGGGTCATAAGGCAGTTCTATTTGCAGTTTTTTAAGGAATCTCCACACTGTTCTCCATAGTTGGGATGATTTGGGAGAATGGCATTGAAACATGTATACTATCATGTAAGAACGAAGCACCAGCCTATGTTCGATACAGGATAGAGGATGCTCGGGGCTGGTAGACGGGGATGATCCAGAGAGAGGAAATGGGGTGGGATGTGGGAGGGGGATTCAGGATTGGGATCTCATATACACCCATGGTGGATTCATGTCAATGTATGGCAAAACCAATACGGTATTGTAAAGTAAAATAAAGTAAAAATTAAAATAAATAAATAAATAAACAAAAAATAATAATAAAAGAATGCCCAAAGGGGGAAAAAAAAATAAGTTTTCAAAAAAAAGAAAATTCAGAGTATTAGTGCAAGAATCAATATCTAAATCCAGAGATACTAAAAAAGAAAAAATGGAGGAAAATTATCAAAAATTAAGGCAAAAAAATTAGAATTTAGGACCATGTCTCTGCCAGTTAAAAAGTCTCTTTGAGCCTGTAGAACTGCAGAAGAAAAGGACTAGCAAGACACAATGCTATAAAATTTCAGAATATCAAAATATAAAATTAAAATTCCAAAATTTTCCTAAAAGGATGAAATTACATACAAAATAAAGAGAGTTAGAATTTTAACAATATTGTAATATATGACATTGGAAAAGCATTTAAAATCATATATTGAAATGTTTTAAAATATATATTCATTCTATATTGAAACTACCAATCAAGTTGAGAGTGAAAGGAATAATTTTTAGACATCAAAATTCTCAAAATATTTAGTTCTCATGATAACTCTCTAAGGTGATATAGAAAAATAGGAGCAGAAACCCATTAGGAGGAATATATGGGATTTAAAATTCAACATGGGAAAGAGATGAAGAAAAATATTAGAATGATAGCTGGGTAGCAGATATAGAGTATTCTGGTGAGAAAAAAAGAGGGTTTTTGACGTGGAGTTTCTGCGAAAGGAAACAAATAGATTTTTTTTTCTATTAAATAAATCAGTCAGTCAGTTCAGTTGCTCAGTCATGTCCAACTCTTTGCAACCCCATGAACCATAGCACACCAGGCCTTCCTGTCCATCACCAACTCCCAGAGTCTATCCAAATCCATGTCCATTGAATTGGTGATGCCATCCAACCATCTCATCCTCTGTCGTCCCCTTCTCCTCCTGCCCTCAATCTTTCCCAGCATTGGGGTCTTTTCAAATGAGTCAGCTCTTTGCATCAGGTGGCCAAAGTATTGGAGTTTCAGCTTCAACATCAGTCCTTTCAATGAACACCCAGGACTGATCTCCTTTAGGATGGACTGGTTGGATCTCCTTGCAGTCCAAGGAACTCTCAAGCTTCTTCTCCAACACCACAGTTCAAAAGCATCAATTCTTCAGTGCTCAGCTTTCTTTATAGTCCAACTCTTATTAAATAACTTACTAAATAAATAAGTTTATTTAAATAAAATATTAAAAAATAAATTAATTTTTCTAAATAAATAAATGTGATTAAGCACGCTAATGCTGCTGTGAGGTCCAACACTTTGCAACTCCATAGACTGTAGCCTGCCAGGCTAATCTGTCTCTGGGATTCTCCTGGTAAGAATACGGGAGCGGGTTGTGATGATCCTCCTCCTAAGGATCTTCCCAACCCAGGGATTGAACCCACAGCTTCTAACCTGTCCCTTGCATTGCAGGCGAATTCTTTACCTCTGAGCCAGTGGGGAAGCCTGTGATCAATGAGTTACTATATTAAGTAGAAGACAGAGGTACTGGAATACATTGAACAAAATTAAAAATATAATAAAAATGTAGGACAGCTTGTTTTTAAGTGTACTTTTCAGATATTTCCTTATATCTTATGTTAAAAAGTTGACAACACAGTACTTTATCCAAACCCCCTCTTTTTTGGGGAGGGGGATGTTTGCATTTCCTTTTTAATTAAATAATTTTATTTTAATTGGAGGCTAATTACTTTGCAGTATTGTGGTGGGTTTTGCCATACATCAACATGAATCAGCCATGGGTGTACATGTGTCCCCCCATCCTGAACCTCCCTTCCACCTCTCTCCCGACCCTATCTCTATATTAATCCCCCTTCTTTAACTGAGGATTACAGCTTTAAATACTACTGGGAAAATGTTAATGTCACTCAGCATCCCAGACCTCTCTCATTAGCTCCAGATTCATACATCTAACTGCCCACTCTACATATCTATGTGAATGACTAATAGACATTCAAAACCTAACATAACAAAAATGAAATCCAGATTTTTCCCCAAACCTGCCTTATCTGCCATCTTTCATAACTCAGTTGATGGTAATTTTATCCTTCCAGTTGCTTCAGGAAAAAACTCAAAGCAATACTTAATTTGTCTGTATGTCTTATACTCCCAAATTCAACCAATTAGCATAACTATCATAGCTAACATTAAAATTTAACCCCAAATCTGACCATTTCTTAATGGAACATCTCTCATTCTTCTATTGAACTCCAAATACCACTGAAATGTTTTCATAATTGATATTCTTGCTTTAGCCCTTGACTTACCTTAATCCTAAACATAGAAAACAGCAAGTTTCTAAATATAAATGATTATAACATTTATCTTCTAAAAACTCTGTATAAAGTCTTTTTCTAGATCATATGAAGCATCCCCTGAGGTCTGTGCTAGTTATTCCCTACTATCCTATCTAAAATGCCACTTTCCTGCAGCATCCTCATAATACCACTTCCTCATGTTAAGTTAACTCATTGGGGTTTGTATTTTGTTTATTGCTGCCTCTTTCTCCTCAATTCAAAATGTAAGACCTTCAAGGAAAGACTTTTATCTCTTAACTGTTGTTTCCCTAGTGTTCAGTACATATAGTAGACATTCAGTAAATATTTGTTGAATAAACCATTTTGTTCTCTCTCATCTTAATGTAACATGTAAATATCACCTACTCTTTTGTTTTTTGTGATTAAGAGCTACTTAGAAGCAAACAACCTCAAAGTTTTGCTCTATGAAATTGAAACAGAATAACTGTAAAATTGTATCAGAATTTCCATGCTATCTATTCTATTGGTAAAATTTTCAATGGTTGTGTATAAGGAGAGGTAAGAGATAGTTGTATCAATCATTTAGATGGGAGATTATGTAGAATGTCACACAGGTAAATCAGTATTTATCTAATCTATGAACAGCTAAAGTAAGTTTTGGAGCCCAAAATCAGCTAAAGTAAGTTTTAATATTGCATTGTGGGATAGGCCTTATGGGTTTTCTCTTTAATATTCCATAGACTCAATCTTGAGTACCAATAGGCTTAAGGATGAGAGAGAATCAATGAGAGCAAGTAAGTCAGATAAGAACAGTGCCTTTCAAATCATCTAATTTCCAAATTATTCAGGTATCTGTATACCACTCAAACATTTATATATTAAAGATATAATAACCAAAATCTGGATTTCTATTTCAGTTCAGTTCAGTCATTCAGTCGTGTCCAACTCTTTGCAACCTCATGAATCACAGCATGCCAGGCCTCCCTATCCAACACCAACTCCTGGAGTTCACTCAAACTCATGTCCATCGAGTCGGTGATGCCATCCAGGCATCTCATTCTCTGTCGTCTCCTTCTCCTGCCCCCAATCCCTCCCAGCATCAGAGTCTTTTCCAATGAGTCAACTCTTCTCATGAGGTGGCCAAAGTACTGGAGTTTCAGCTTTAGCATCAGTCCTTCCAATGAACACCCAGGACTGATCTCCTTCAGAATGGACTGGTTGGATCTCCTTGCAGTCCAAGGGACTCTCATGAGTCTTCTCCAACACCACAATTCAAAAGCATCAATTCTTCGGTGCTCAGCTTTCTTCACTCCAACTCTCATATCCATACATGGCCACTGAAAAAACCATGGCCTTGACTAGATGGACCTGTGTTGGCAAAGTAATGTCTCTGCTTTTCAATATGCTATCTAGGTTGGTCATAACTTTCCTCCCATTAGTAAGCATCTTTAATTTTATGGCTGCAGTCACCATCTGCAGTGGTTTTGGAGCCCAAAAAAATAAAGTCTGGCACTGTTTCCACTGTTTGCCCATCTATTTCCCTTGAAGTGATGGGACCAGATGCCATGATTTTCGTTTTCTGAATGTTGAGCTTTAAGCCAACTTTTTCACTCTCCTCTTTCACTTTCATCAAGAGGTTTTTTAGTTCCTCTTCCCTTTCTGCCATAAGGGTGGTGTCATCTGCATATCTGAGGTTATTGATATTTCTCCCTGCAATCTTGATTCCAGCTGTGTTTCTTCCAGCCCAGTGTTTCTCATGATGTACTCTGCATTTAAGTTAAAGAAGCAGGGAGACAATATACAGCCTTGATGTACTCCTTTCCCAATTTGGAACCATCTGTTGTTCCATGTCCAGTTCTAACTGTTGCTTCCTGACCTGCATACAGGTTTCTCAAGAGGCAGGTCGGGTGATCTGGTAGTCCCATCTCTTTCAGAATCTTCCACAGTTTATTGTGATCGATACAGTCAAAGGCTTTGGCATAGTCACTAAAGCAGAAATAGATGTTTTTCTGGAACTCTCTTGCTTTTTCCATGATCCAGCAGATGTTGTCGATTTGATCTCTGGTTCCTCTGCCTTTTCTAAAACCAGCTTGAACATCAGGGAGTTCACGGTTCATGTATTGCTGAAGCCTGGCTTGGAGGATTTTGAGCATTACTTTACTAGCATGTGAGATGAGTGCAATTGTGCGGTAATTGGAGCATTCTTTTGCATTGCCTTTCTTTGGAATTGGAATGAAAACTGACCTTTTCCAGTCCTGTGGCCACTGCTGAGTTTTCCAAATTTGCTGGCAGATTGAGTGCAGCACTTTCACAGCATCATCTTTCAGGATTTGAAACAGCTCAACTGGAATTCCATCACCTCCACTAGCTTTGTTCGTAGTGATGCTTTCTAAGGCCCACTTGACTTCACATTCCAAGATGTCTGGCTCTAGAT
>SJYT01053044.1:104659-120152 GCA_006410635.1 Cephalophus harveyi | reverse complement strand
AGTGATCACATCATCATGATTATCTGGGTCGTGAAGATCTTTTTTGTACAGTTCTTCTGTGTATTCTTGCCACCTCTTCTTAATATCTTCTGCTTCTGTTAGGTCCATACCATTTCTGTCCTTTATCGAGCCCATCCTTGCATGAAATGTTCCCTTGGTATCTCTAATTTTCTTGAAGAGATCTCTAGTCTTTCCCATTCTGTTCTTTTCCTCTATTTCTTTGCATTGATCACTGAAGAAGGCTTTCTTATCTCTTCTTGCTATTCTTTGGAACTCTGCATTCAGGTGCTTATATCTTTCCTTTTCTCCTTGGAACTCTGTATTCAGATGTTTATATCTTTCCTTTTCCCCTTTGCTTTTCACTTCTCTTGTTTTCACAGTTATTTGTAAGGCCTCCTCAGACAGCCATTTATTGCTTTTTGCATTTCTTTTCCCTCTTGTACAATGTCACGAACCTCTGTCCATAGTTAAATAAAGTTAAATAGTTGATTTTGCAATGTGAGCTCTCCAATTTGCTAATCCATTAATACACATTTGAGTATACAGGGTGGAGTTTTAAGCAATAAGCAGAACTTTTGATATATATTTGATCAGAAATCAATTTTTAGATACAAATCTTTAATACTGGAGTTTTAAATTGAAAAAGACCTTTTATCTCCCTCTCTAAAAGAGTTTTGAATTACTAGTCAGGCTGTCTTCCCTATAGCATGATGCTTGCTATCTAGTTGAGATTAGGTATAGCTACATATGCTTATCAGAGATCTGGCATGATATTTGCAGTCAGTTCTGAGACTTTGGATTAGGCTTTCCTGACACTGAACACTGTCTTGAGATTGTCAGTATGCAGCTGTCTATTTCATAGGTGAATCACTCTACAAGTGTCAGTTTACAATTTAAGAGGATCAACTCTGATCATTCTTTTTTATTTGTTGGCTTTTGTATTTATGTGCTTTATTTTTTATTTAAATAATTTTTATTCAGTATTGGAGTATATTTGGTTTACAATCCTATGTTAGTTTCATGTGTATGGAAAAGTGACTTAGTTATTATGCATATATATATTTATTCTTTTTCAGATTTTTTTGCCATATAAGTTATTACAGAATAATGCATACTGTGGTATGCAGTAGGATCTGTTGAATATCTATTTTATATATAGCAGTGTGTTTATGTTAATCCTAACTTGCTAATTTATCCCTCCTCCCCTCCTTTCCCCTTTGGTAGCCATAATTTTTTTCAAAGTCTGTGAGTCTTTCTGTTTTTCAAATAAGCTTATTGGTATAGTTTTTTTTTTTTTTTTAGATTTTAGTGATAACATGTGATATTTCTCTTTGACTTACTTCATTTGGTATGATAATCTCTAGATTCATCAGTGTTGCCACAATTGGCAGTTATTCACTTTTTCTTATGACTAACATTCAATTGTGTATTGAGCTATTTCAAATCCTGAAAGATGAGGCTGTGAAAGTGCTGCACTCAATATGCCTGAAAATTTGGAAAACTCAGCAGTGGCCACAGGACTGGAAAAGGTATTTTCATTCCAATCCCAAAGAAAGGCAATGCCAAAGAATGCTCATATTACTGCACAATTGCACTCATCTCACACGCTAGTAAAGTAATGCTCAAAATTCTCCAAGCCAGGCTTCAGGAATATGTGAACCGTGAACTTCCAGATGTTCAAGCTGGTTTTAGAAAAGGCAGAGGAACCAGATCTCTCCACTGGATCATCAAAAAAGCAAGAGAGTTCCAGAAAAACATCTATTTCTGTTTTATTGGCTATGCCAAAGCATTTGACTGTGGATCACCAGAGTGGAAATTCTGAAAGAGATGGGAATACCAGACTACCTGACCTGCCTCTTGAGAAACCTGTATGCAGGTCAGGAAGCAACAGTTAGAGCTGGATATGGAGCAACAGACTGTTTCCAAATAGGGAAAGAAGTACATCAAGGCTGTATACTGTCACTATGCTTATTTAACTTCTATGCAGCGTACATCATGAGAAATGCTCTACTTGATGAAGCATAAGCTGGAATCAAGATTACCAGGAGAAATATCAATAACCTCAGATATGCAAATGGCACTACCCTTATGGCAGAAAATGAAGAAGAACTAAAGAGCCTCTTGATGAAAGTGAGAGTGGAGAAAAAGTGAAAAAGTTGGCTTAAAGCTCAATATTTAGAAAAGTAAGATCATGACATCTGGTCCCATCATTTCATGGAAAATAGATGGGAAACAGTGGAATCATTGACAGATTTTATTTTGGGGGGTTCCAAAATCACTGCAGATGGTGATTGCAGCCATGAAATTAAAAGACTCTTGCTTCTTGGAACAAAAGTTATGACTACCCTCAGTTCAGTTCAGTCACTAAGTCGAGTCTGACTCTTTGCGACCCCATGAATCGCAGCATGCCAGGTCTCCCTGTCCATCACCAACTCCCCGAGTTCACTCAGACCCAGGTCCGTCGAGTCAGTGATGCCATCCAGCCATCTCATCCTCTGTCATCCCCTTCTCCTCCTGCACCCAATCCCTCCTAGACAGCATATTAAAGAGCAGAGACATTACTTTGCCGACTAAGGTCTGTCTAGTCAAGGCTATGGTTTTTCCAGTAGTCATGTACGGATGTGAGAGTTGGACTGTGAAGAAAACTGAGCACTGTAGAACTGATGCTTTTGAACTATGGTGTTGGCAAAGACTCTTGAGAGTCCCTTGAACAGCAAGGAGATCCATCCAGTCCATCGTAAAGGAATTCAGTCCTGAATATTCATTGGAAGGACTGATGTTGAAGCTGAAACTCCAATACTTTGGCTACCTGGTGAGAAGAACTGACTCATTTGAAAAGACCCTGATTCTGGGAAAGATTGAAGGTGGGAGGAGAAAGGGACAGTAGAGGATGAGATGGTTGGATGGAGTCACTGACTCAATGGACATGGGTTTGCGTAAACTCCAGGGATTGGTGATGGACAGGGAGGCCTGGCATGCTGCAGTCCATGGGGTCTCAAAAAGTGGGACAGGACTGAGCAACTGAATTGAACTGATATATTCTTTGGAGAAATGTCTGTTTAGGTCCTCTACCCTTTATGACTGGCATTTGTTTGTGTCTGTGTGTGTGTATTAAACTGCATGAGCTACTTCTATGTTTTGGAGATGAATCCCTTGTGGATTTCACCATTGCAAGTATTTTCTCCCCTTCTTTTTCATTTGGTTTGATATTTCCTTTGCTGTGCAAAATGCTTAAGATTAATCAAGTCCCCTTTGTTTATTTTTGTTTTCATTTTTCTTACTCTAAGAGGTGAATCCAAAAAGGTATTGCTATGATTTATGTAAAAGATTGTTCTGCCTAGTTTTTTCCTCTTAAAGTTTTATAGTTTTATAGCTTTACATTTAGGTTTTTAATCCATTTTGAGTTTATTTTTATGTAGGGTGTTAGAGTATATTCTCGGAGAAGGTAATAGCAAGCCACTCCAGTACTCTTGCCTAGAAAATCCCATGGATGGAGGAGCCTGTTGGGCTGCCGTCTATGGGGTCGCACAGAGTCGGACACGACTGAAGCGACTTAGCAGCAGCAGCAGCAGCAGAGTATATTCTAAATTTCATTCTTTTAGACATAGATGTCCAGGTTTACCAGCACGATTTATTGAAGAGAATGTCTTTTCTCCATTGTATATTCTTGCCTCTTTTGTCATATATTAATTGACCATAGGTATGTGAGTTTATTTAAGGACTTTTTAGTCTGTTCCATTGGTCTGTAAGTCTGTCTTTGTGCCAGTTCTTGTTCAGTTACTCTGTCATGTTCAACTCTTTGTGACCCCATGGACTGCAGCATACCAGGCTTCCCTGTCCTTCACCATCTCCTGGAGTTTTCTCAAACTTGTGTCCTTTGATTCAGTGATGCCATCCAACCATTTCATTCTCTGTTATCCCCTTCTCCTTCTGCCTTCAATCTTTCCCAGCATCAGGGACTTTTCCATTGAGTCAGCTCTTCACGTGAGGTGGCCAAAATATTGCAGCTTCAGCTTCAGCATTAGTTATTCCAATGAATATGCAGGATTGATTTCCTTTAGGGTTGACTGGTTTGGTTTCTGCAGTTTGAAGGCATCAGTTCTTCAGTGCTCAGCCTTCTTTATGGTCCAACTTTCACATTCATACATGACTCCTAGAAAAACCATAACTTTAACTATGCACACCTTTGTCAGCAAAGTAGTGTCTCTGCTTTTTAATATTCTGTCTAGGTTTGTCATAGCTTTTCTTCCAAGGAGTAAGTGTCTTTTAATTTCATGGCTGCAGTCACTGTCCACAGTGATTTTGGAGCCCAACAAAATTAAGTCTCTTACTATTTCCATTGTTTCCCCTTCTATATGCTATGAGGTGGTGGGACTGGATGCCATGATCTTAGTCTTTTGAATGTTGAGTTTTAAGCCAGCTTTTTCACTCCCCTGTTTCACTTTCATCAAGAGGCTCTTTAGTTCCTCTCTGTTTCCTGTCATAACGGTGATGTCATCTGTATATCTGAGGTCATTGATATTTCTCCCAGCAATCTTGATTCTAGCCTGTGATTCATCCATCCTGGCATTTCATATGATGCACTCTTTACATTAAAAAAGCAGGGAGACAATTTATAGCCTTGACATACTCCTTCCCAATTTTGAACCAGTTCATTGTTCCATGGCCTGTTCTAACTGTTGCTTCTTGACCTGCATACAGGTTTCTCAGGAAGCAGGTAAGGTGGTCAGATATTCCCATATCTTTCAAGAATTTTCCACAGTCTGTTGTGATCTACAGGGTCAAAGATTTTAGCATAGTCAATGAAGCAAAAGTTGGTGTTTCTCTGGAATCTCTTGCTTTTTCTATGACCCAACGGACATTGGCAACTTGATCTCTGGGTCCTCTGCCTTTTCTAAATCCAGCTTGTACATCTGAAAGTTCTTGGTTGACATATTACAGAAGCTCAGCTTGAAGGATTTTGAGCATTACTTTGCTAGCATGTGAAATGAGTGCAGTTGTGCAATAGTTTGAAAAATTTTTTTTGTATTGCCCGTCTTTGGGATTGAAAGGAAAGACTGACCTTTTCCAGTCTGTGGCTACCATATTGTTTTGATTACTGTAGCTTTATAGTGTTGTCTGAAGTCAGGCAGCTTCATTTCTCCAGCTCTGGTTTTCTTTCTGAAGATTGCTTTGGCTATTTGTGGTCTTTTGTGTTTCAAAACAAATTTTAAGATTTTAGTTGCTGCTGCTGCTGCTAAGTCGCTTCAGTCGTGTCCAACTCTGTGCGATCCCATAGATGGCAGCCCACCAGGCTCCCCCGTCCCTGGGGTTCTCCAGGCAAGAACACTGGAGTGGGTTGCCATTTTAGTTAGGTATCTGCAAAGAATATCATTGGTGTTTTGATCAAGATTTCATTGAATTTGGAGATTACCTTGTATAGTTTAGTCATTTTGACAATATTGATTCTTCTTTCCATCTCTTAGTGTTGTCTTCAATTTATTTCATCAATTTCTTATAGTTTTCTGAGTACAGGTCTTTTGCCTTCTTAGGTAGGTTTATTTCTAGGTATTTTATTCTCTTTGATGTGATGGTAAATGGGATTGTTTCTTTATTTTCTCTTTCATCGTTCATTTTTGATGTATAGAAATACAAATATTTCTGTGTATTAATTTTGTTTCCTGCAACTTTACCACATTCATTGATTGCTCTAGTTTTTCTGATTACATCTCTAGGATTTTCTTTGTTTACTCTCATGTCATCTGCAAACAGTGATCATTTTACCTCACCATTTCCAATGACATCATTTCCATTTCAATTCTTATATGAAAAATATGAAAAATATATTGCTAATTTTAATTCATATCTATAAACTATTGAAAATATTCCATTCATCTTGATAAATATTTTAAAAATTAAAATTATTCCATGTATTGTGCCATTTATGAAAATCTTAAATAGAAATAAACCCAAAACTTGTCTCCTATTATATGTACAAGACGTACTAAATAATTTATCTATTTTTGGAATATGTTCAGGTATTCTTTTCCATTGTTTACCTATCAAATTAAAAATGCATATTCTATTCCCAGTTTATGAATAAGCACATATTTGCACAAGGCATTTGAAATACTATTAAAGGCAATTACATGTATCCATGAGTCTCAAAAGTTTACCCCGTACTGTAAAATGAAAGCATTTTTGTTCTGATAGAATATAATTTTTACAAACCCATGTTAACTTAAAATTTCTTCAATGTTTGCTTTCTAAGATTCTATTATATTTTTATGTAGGTAAATGAGGTTTATAGAAATTGAGCATGCTTTTCCATTTTATAAAACATACTATAGGATGCTTCCAAATTTTCTGATTCAGCATGTAAAGCACTTACTATCTTTCTTCCTCACATTAAGAAAAAAAAATAGCAAACTGAAAATCAACCTGTCTTTTATAGCCATCAGAAAATTGGGAAGACCACAGTCCACCAAACTGGAGAGAGAGGCAAACACAGAGCTTCATAGCTTACTAGGAGCAGAAGCCACTGCTAGAGGCCAGTCAGAACAGTTAAATGGTAATTGACTAATTGCTGGAAACTGAGCATGAACCACCTTGGGAGATAAAAGCTAATGAATTATCTTATTTCATAAATTTTACTTCTGGGAGCCCTACCAAATTCTTCAGAGTAAAGACAGACGAAAAGAAGCAAAAAGTAACCATTTCAAATACATCAAGAGTCCTCCATTTTCCTTAGAAAAACTTTCCCTCAGTGAATATATCTTTAACAGAGTCTAACTAAACTGGGGGAACAGAAGTAACCAGCTCCAGCCTCTACTTCCTTACCCCTTGGGTCTTACCTAAGTTGGAAGAAAAGGTTCAGAAGGTCATGAACAGAGCAGAGGGAGAGAACACAAGCTCATGACAGAGACCCAATTTTATGAGATTATATAATGCTTCCTCTCTCCTCAAAGCATGTCACCACAACACCTCAATCCTTATCACGTTATCATCACAGTTCAATTCAGTTCAATCGCTCAGTCATGTCCAACTCTTTGTGACCCCATGAAGTGCTGCTGACCCCATGCAGCATCCCAGGCCTCCCTGTCCATCATTAACTCCCTGAGTTTACTCAAACCCATGTCCACTGAGTTGGTGATGCCATCCAACTATCTCATCCTCAGTTGTCCCCTTCTCCTCCCACCTTCAATCTTTCCCAGCACCAGGGTCTTTTCAATTGAGTCAGTTCTTCTCATCAGGTGGCCAAAGTATTGGAGTTTCACCTTCAGCATCAGTCTTTCCAATGAATATTCAGGACTGATTTCCTTTAGGATGGACTGGATTGATCTCCTTGTTGTCCAAGGGACTCTCAAGAGTCTTCTCCAACACCACAGTTCAAAAGCATCAATTTTTTGATGCTCAGCTTTTGTTATAGTCCAAGCCTCTCATCCAGGCATGGCTACAGGAAAAATCATAGCCTTGACTAGACAGACCTTTGTTGGCAAAGTAATGTCTCTGCTTTTTTAATATGCTGCTTAGGGTGGTCATAACTTATCATAAGTCTTCCAAAGAGCAAGAGTCATTTAATTTCATAGCTGCATCACCAACTACAGTGATTTGGAAGCCCTCCACCGCCCCCCCCAGATAAAGTCTGTCACTGTTTCCACTGTTTCCCCATCAATTTCCCATGAAATGATGGGAACAGATGCAATGATCTTTGTTTTGTGAATGTTGAGTTTTAAGCCAACTTTTTCACTCTCCTTTTTCACTTTCATCAAGAGGCTCTTTAGTTCTTCTTCACTTTCTGCCATAGAGTGGTATCATCTGCATATCTGAGGTTATTGACATTTCTCCTGGCAATCTTGATTCCAGCTTGTGTTTCCTCCAGCCCAGAGTTTCTCATGGTGTACTCTGCATATAAGTTAAATGAGCAGGGTGACAAGATACAGCCTTGATGTACTCCTTTTCCTATTTGGAACCAGTCTGTTGTTCCATGTTCCAGTCTGTTGCTTCCTGACTTTCATACAGGTTTCTGAAGAGGCAGATCAGGTGGTCTGATATTCCCATCTCTTTCAGAATCTTCCATAGTATAATGTGATCCACATAGTCAAAGGCTTTGGCATAGTCAATAAAGCAGAAATTGATGTTTTTCTGGAACTCTCTCTTGCTTTTTTGATCTGATACTGAACACCTTATTCCTTCATCTAAAAATATGGAGACAGAACCATGAATGATGAAAACTTTAACTAAAAGAAAAAAAGCATGACACCCATGAAACAGGAAATATTAAATTCCAAGAAATTTGTGAACTAGAATGAAGTTATTACCAAAAAAATCTTAAATATACTAGATTTATAAAGAGAAAACAGATTGCAGTTTAGCTACAAAAAGAAACAGTTCTCTGCCTCATTAGAAATGAGGCAACTACAGTAATAATGCAGTAGACAAAATTTTAGTGTTATTAAACATTAAATTGAGTTGGAAGATCAAGGATCTTGTACACTGTACTGTGAAACAAACCGAAACAGGATTAAAGAGAATAAAAAGTTATATGCATTGATGATAGACTGCAGTGTTATAATATTCCTGTTATAGAATCTCTACAAAGCAATAATACAAAAAAAATTCTATTCACATTTTTAGGTTGAAAGAATTGTCCATGAAGAATAAATGTATAAAAACTATACCTAGAAACATCTGATAAAATTTTAGAAGGCCTGGGGCATAGGGGAGAAAAAAATCTTCAGATCAAAACAGAAAGACTACCAACAAAGAAAAAAGCATTAGAGTCTCTTCAAATACTAGGTCAAGAATGACCTAAAAGTTCTGAGAAAATATTCTTTTTGCACCTGGAATTCTGTATCTAGCAAAATGATCATTTTAAGTGTGAAGTCAAAGACTGATACATTCAAGGCCACAAACTGTTTAGCACTCAAATCTGTATTTACATATTGTGAAAGAACATTTTAAAATATACATATAGATACACATGCTCACATAAAAAATCAATACAAGAAAAGATATCAGTAAGCATACAGTCCATCCTGAAAACTGAAGAGTATTTCTGAAGCTTAACATAATTAAGGAATTATTCTTAGAAAGAAGGTAAAATAACAAAATTGGTGAAAACTGGAAATTAGAATTGAATTCTAGATAATAGGAAACAAACATATTCTGACCTGGTATGAGTCCTGTCTGTATTCTGGGTGAAGACACTGTAGACACTGCTTCTTCTTATTGCAATATTAAAGAGAAGTTTAAATATAGGTATTGCACATTTGGGCTTCCCTGGTGTCTCAGGTGGCAAAGTCCCACCTGCAATGCAGGAGACCCGGGTTCGATCCCTGGGTTAGGAAGATCCCCTGGAGAATGACATGGCAACACACCCTAGTATTCTTGCCTGGAGAATCCCATGGAAGAGGAGCCTAGTGGGCTGTAGCCCATGGAGTTGCAGAGAGTTGAATGTGACTGAGTGACAAACATTTTCACTTTACTGAACATTTAAGATTACCTACTAAGCCAATATAAAATAAACAAATAGGTACAGCTTCCAAAACACCAGGGGGAGAAAATAACTCTGTAAAGGAAAGGATAATAGATAACAAACAGAAAACAACATGATCAGTTCAGTTCAGTCACTCAGTCCTATCTGACTCTTTGCAACCCCATGAACCACAGCACACCAGGCCTCCCTTTCCATCACCAATTGCTGGAGTCTGCCCAAACCCATGTCCATTGAGTCAGTGAAGACATCCAACTGACTCATCCTCTGTTGTCCCCTTCTCCTCCTGCCCCCAATCTTTCCCAGCATCAGAGTCTTTTCAAATGAGTCAGTTCTTCGCATGAGGTGGCCAAAGTATTGGAGTTTCAGTTTCAACATCACTCATTCCAATGAAGACCCAGGACTGATCTCCTTTGGGATGGACTGGTTGGATCTCTTTGCAGTCCAAGGGACTCTCAAGAGTCTTCTCCAACCCCATAGTTCAAAATCATCAATTCTTCGGCACTCAGCTTTCTTCATAGTCTAACTCTCACATCCATACATGACGACTGGAAAAACCATAGCCTTGACTAGACGGACCTTTGTTGGCAAAGTAATGTCTCTGATTTTTAATATGCTGTCTGCTGCTGCTGCTGCTGCTAAGTCGCTTCAGTCGTGTCCGACTCTGTGCGACCCCATAGACGGCAGCCCACGAGGCTCCTCTGTCCCTGGGATTCTCCAGGCAAGAATACTGGAGTGGGTTGCCATTTCCTTCTCCAATGCGTGAAAGTGAAGTCACTCAGTTGTGTCCAACGCTTAGCGACCCCATGGACTGCAGCCCACCAGGCTCCTCCATCCATGGGACTCTCCAGGCAAGAGTACTGGAGTGGGGTGCCATTGCCTTCTCCGAATATGCTGTCTAGGTTAGTCATAACTTTCCTTCCAAGGAGCAAACGTCTTTTAATTTCATGGCTGCAATCACCATCTGCAGTGATTTTGGAGCCCAGAAAAATAAAGTCACCCACTGTTTCCACTGTTTCCCCATCTATTTGACATGAAGTGATGGGACTGGATGCCATGATCTTAATTTTCTGAATGTTGAGCTTTAAGCCAACTTTTTCACTCTTCTCTTTCCCTTTCATCAAAAGGCTCTTTAGTTCTTCACTTTCTGCCATTAAGGATGGTGCCATGTGCATATCTGAGGTTATTGATAATTCTCCCAGCAATCTTGATTCCAGCTTGTGCTTCCTCCAGCCCAGCATTTCTCATGATGTATTCTACATATAAGTTAAATAAGCAGGGTGACAATATACAGACTTGATGTACTCCTTTTCCTATTTGGAACCAGTCTGCTGTTCCATGGCCAGTTCTAACTCTTGCTTCCTGACCTGCATACAGATTTCTCAAGAGGCAGGTTAGGTGGTCTGGTATTCCCATCTCTTTCAGAATTTTCCACAGTTTATTGTGATTCACACAAAAGTTTTGGCATAGTCAATAAAGCAGAAATAGATGTTTTTCTGGAGCTCTCTTGCTTTTTCAATGATCCAGAGGATGTAGACAATTTGATCTCTTGTTCCTCTGCCTTTTCTAAATCCAGCTTGAACATCTGGAAGTTCACGGTTCACACATTGCTGAAGCCTGGCTTGGAGAATTTTGAGCATTACTAGCATGTTAGATGAGTACAGTTGTGCAGTAATTTGAGCATTCTTTGGCATTTCCTTTCTTTGGGATTGGAATGAAAACTGACCTTTTCCAGTCCTGTGGCCACTGCTGAGTTTTCCAAATTTGCTGGCATATTGAGTGCAGCACTTTCACAGCATCATCTTTCAGGATTTGAAATAGCTCAACTGAAATAGCTCAATTCCATCACCTCCACTAGCTCTGTAATGATGCTTCCTAAGGCCCATTTGACTTCACATTCCAGGATCTCTGGCTCTAGGTGAGTGTGAGTGATCACACCATCGTGATTATCTGGGTCCCAAAGATCTTTTTTATACAGTTCTGTGTATTCTTGCCACCTCTTCTTAACATCTTCCGCTTCTGTTAGGTCCATACCATTTCTGTCCTTTATTGAGCCCATCGTTGCATGAAATGTTCCCTTATATCTCTAATTTTCTTGAAGATAGCTCTAGTCTTTCCCAGTCTATTGTTTCCCTCTATTTCTTTGCACTGATGACTGAGGAAGGCTTTCTTATCTCTCCTTGCTATTCTTTGGAACTCTCCATTTAAATGGGCATATCTTTCCTTTTATCCTTTGCTTTTCGCTTCTCTTCTTTTCACAACTATTTGTAAGGCCTGCTCAGACAGCCATTTTGCATTTTTGCATTTCTTTTTCTTGGGGATGATCTTGAATCCTGTCTCCTGTCCAATGTCACAAACCTCTGTTCATAGTTCATCAGGCACTCTATCAGATCTAGTCCCTTAAATCTATTCTCACTTGCACTGTATAGTCAACTCCTTATTCCCTGTATTCACTGTATCATGAACTCCTTATTGCCAAATTCAGACTTACGTGAAGAAAGTGGGGAAAACCACTAGACCATTCAGGTATGACTTAAATCAAATCCCTTATGACTAAACAACATGATCGTGGTATTTTAAAAATGTAGTGTTTATTAAATTGAAATGGATAAATTCCCCTTATAAGATGGTTATAAGATGGAAGTCAGCCCACTAACTTTGATCAAACTGTAGAGTTTGAAAAGCCCTGTAACTGGGCTCCAGGACATCCAAACCACAGTGAGCAAAAAGCCTTGTCAGCAGTTCAGTTCAGGGGCTCAGTTTGATTTTTGTGACCCCACAGACTGCAGCACGCCAGGCTTCCCTGTCCATCACCAACATGAGTTTACTCAAACTCATGTCCATTGAGTCGGTGATGCCCTCCAACCATCTCATCCTCTGTCACCCCATTGTCCTCCCACTTTCAATCTTTCCCATCATCAGGGATTTTCAGCTGGTGACCAGGCAAAAGACAATTTCCTCTGTGTCTCTGGAGGTTCTGAAAGGATCTACATTTGGTTCTATGCACCTTCAGTTCAGTTCAGTCGCTCAGTCGTGTCCAGCTCTTTGCAACCCCATGAATCGCAGCACGCCAGGCCTCTCTGTTCATCACCATCTCTCGGAGTTCACTCAGACTCACATCCATCGAGTCCGTGATGCCATCCAGCCATCTCATCCTCGGTCGTCCCCTTCTCCTCCTGCCCCTACTCCCTCCCAGCATCCATGGACTGTAGCCTACCAGGCTCCTCTGTCCATGGGATTTTCCAGGCAACGGTACTGGAGTGGATTGCCATTTCCTTTTCCAGGGAATCTCCCCAACCCAGAGATTGAAGCTGGGTCTCCCGCATTACAGGCAGACACTTTACCATTTGAGCCACCAGGGAACCCAAAGGCAAAACTAGTGTAAAACTAAATGAAAAAAAAAATTAGGTTTTCTTAAAATTTAAAAATGTTCAAAGTTTTTAATTGATATCTAATTTACATAGCACAGAGAAATACTAGCATTTATGCATCATGACACATAAGAAAATGTATTACAGCATCATTATTTTATGAGCAAATTGTATAAGTAATCAGCTGGTTAAACAAATACTAGGAAGTGGTTATACCAAATAAAATAAATCTAAATTGATTTAGAAAGATCTCCAAGACAAATTTTAAGAGCTAAAGCAAATAATCAAAACTATATGTAAAATATAATACTATATCTACACATAGAAATAGATGTCTCTGGGCTTCCCTTGTTGTTTAGATGGTAAAAAAATCTACCTGCCATGCATTAGACTCAGGTTCATTCCCTGGGTCGGGAAGATCCCCTGGAAAAGGAAATGGCTACACACACAAGTATTCTTGCCTAGAGAATACCATGGACAGAATAGCTTTGTGAGCTATAGTCCCTGGTGTCTCAAAGAGTCAGACTACCACACAACTACCTACTTAGTGTGAACAACTACCACACACACACATAAGTGTATCTATATATGGTATATATGTTTACATTTATATTTACATTTACAGATATAGATATGGGCAATAAAATTCATATTTTATGACACAAGAAGAGATATTTTAAACAAAAAGTCTCCACTGTCTTTTGGTCTCCTCTCCCCGCTCCCCTACTGTGCATTGTATTTCTGCCTTATACATCAACCAGAACTTCCCATCTGCCCATGGGCAGAAATAACTACACAACCACAAAGAGCAACATTCTCCTAGCATGAATAAGACAACTTTTAAAAAGATAGAATTCTTTCTTGATCTTGTAAGGAGTCGCATGACCCAACATGATGACACAAGTGTGGATTATGTAAACTGTCAATAACATGTCATTTGATATACAGCCCTCTATCTCAAAAAAACTTACTTGACTTCTAATGCACAGAACAGTTCTCAGAGTTTTCTGAGATGCTCTTGCTGGATTATAATCCTCAAATTTGGCTTGAATAAAATTTTCTATTTCTTTCTTAGATCAACTGATTAGCTTTTCATTGACATATATAGATCAATACTATTCACAGACTTATAGATATACATATACACTATATAGATTGTATTCAAAATCTATATAGATATAAACATACAATATATAGTTTGTACTCAACATTCAAAAAACTAAAAACATGGCATCCAGTCCCATAACTCCATGGAAAATAGATGGAGAAACGATGAATACAGTAACAGACTTTATTTTCTTGGGCTCCAAAATCACTGCAGATAGTGACTGCAGCTGTGAAATCAAAAGATGCTTACTCCTTGGAAGAAAAGCTCTGACAAACCTGGACAGCATATTGAAAAGCACTGACAACACTTTGCTGACAAAGGTCCATCTAGTTAAAGCTATCGCTTTTCCAGTAGTGGTGTATGGATGTGAGAGTTGGACTATAAAGAAAGCTGAGCCCCAAAGAATTGATACTTTTGAACTGTGGTGTTGCAAAAGACTCTTGAGAGTCCCTTGGACTGCAAGAAGATCCAATCAGTCCATCCTAAAGGAGATCAGTCCTGAATATTCATTGGAAGGACTGATTCTGAAGCTGAAGCTTCAGTACTTTGGCAACCTGATGCGAAGAGCTGACTCATTAGAAAAGACCCTAAAGCTGGGAAAGATTGAATGCAGGAGGAGAAAGGGATGACAAAGGATGAGATGGTTGGATGGCATCACTGACTCAATGGACATGAGTTTGAGCAAGCTCTGGGCATTGCTGATGGACAGGGAAGCCTGGTGTGCTGCAGTCCATGGGGTGGCAAAGAGTCAGAAACAACTGAGTGACTGAACTGAACTGATAGATATATATCTACATATTGATACATCAGTTCAGTTCAGTTCAGTCGCTCAGTCGTGTCCGACTCTGTGCAACCCCATGAATCGCAGCATGCCAGGCCTCCCTGTTCATCACCATCTCCCGGAGTTCACTCAGACTCACGTCCATCGAGTCCATGATGCCATCCAGCCATCTCATCCATGGTCGTCCCCTTCTCCTCCTCCCCCCAATCGCTCCCAGCATCAGAGTCTTTTCCAATGAGTCAACTCTTCGCATCAGGTGGCCAAAGTACTGGAGTTTCAGCTTTAGCATCATTCCTTCCAAAGAAATCCCAGGGTTGATCTCCTTCAGAATGGACTGGTTGGATCTCCTTGCGGTCCAAGGGACTCTCAAGAGTCTTCTCCAACACCACAATTCAAAAGCATCAATTCTTCGGCACTCAGCCTTCTTCACAGTCCATCTCTCACATCCATACATGACCACAGGAAAAACCATAGCCTTGACTAGACGGACCTTAGTCGGCAAAGTAATATCTCTGCTTTTGAAAATGCTATCTAGGTTGGACATAACTTTTCTTCCAAGGAGTAAGGGTCTTTTAATTTCATGGCTGCAGTCACCATCTGCAGTGATTTTGGAGCCCAAAAAAATAAAGTCTGACACTGTTTCCACTGTTTCCCCATCTATTTCCCATGAAGTGGTGGGACCAGATGCCATGATCTTCGTTTTCTGAATGTTGAGCTTTAAGCCAACTTTTTCGCTCTCCTCTTTCACTTTCATCAAG
>SJYT01053044.1:28490-98355 GCA_006410635.1 Cephalophus harveyi | reverse complement strand
GACCTTAGTCGTCAAAGTAATGTCTCTGCTTTTGAAAATGCTATCTAGGTTGGTCATAACTTTTCTTCCAAGGAGTAAGCGTCTTTTAATTTCATGGCTGCAGTCACCATCTGCAGTGATTTTGGAGCCCAAAAAAATAAAGTCTGGCACTGTTTCCACTGTTTCCCCATCTATTTCTCATGAAGTGATGGGACCAGATGCATGTATATAATGTATATTATATATACAGACTTGTACTTACATATAAACATGTTATATATGTATACATAAATTTATACACATATATAAATTCGATTACAGTCGGTAAGGAGGCAGTGTGGGAGGGAAATGTGACCAAGTTCAGAAACTAAGTCTGTGGATCTTTGGCCTAAGTTTACACTCTTGCAAAGTGAAGAACTAGACCTGGTCAAGTTCCCAGATTACCATAGTTTTTGTGCCACCATCACAATTTTTTGTCACCTCTGCATTCGGTGTACTTACTTACTAAAAAAGTAAGTAGCAATGCTCATAGAAATGTGTCACCCAAGAATACACACTTGCCATTTGCATTTGTTTGTAATTACACATCTAAATAGCATATTTAAAAGCAGAGACATTACTTTGCCAACAAAGGTCCATCTAGTCAAGGCTATGGTTTTGTCTGTGGTCATGTATGGATGTGAGAGTTGGACTGTGAAGAAAGCTGAGCGCCGAAGAATTGATGCTTTTGAGAGTCCCTCGGACTGCAAGGAGATCCAACCAGTCCATTCTGAAGGAGATCAGCCCTGGGATTTCTTTGGAGGGAATGATGCTGAAGCTGAAACTCTAGTACTTTGGCTACCTCATGCGAAGAGTTGACTCATTGGAAAAGACTCTGATGCTGGGAGGGATTGGGGGCAGGAGGAGAGGGGACGACAGAGGATGAGATGGCTGGATGGCATCACGGACTCAATGGATGTGAGTCTGAGTGAACTCCAGGAGTTGGTGATGGACAGGGAGGCCTGGCATGCTGCGTTTCATGGGGGTCACAAAGAGTCGGACACGACTGAGCGACTGAACTGACTGACTGACACATCTGAAAGTGAAAGGGAAAGTCACTCAGTCACGTCCAGCCCTTTATGACCCATGGACTATACAGTCCATGGAATTCTCCAGGCCAGAATACTGGAGTAGGTAGCCATTCTCTTCTCTAAGGGATCTTCCCAGCCCAAGGATCAAACCCAGGTCTCCCACATTGCAGGCAGATTCTTTACCAGCTGAACCACCAGGGAACATTCTGGGATACATCTCAGCATTGCATCTATGATTCACATGGCCAGTTTATACTGGATGGCCACAACATTACCCTCTTCAGCCCCCTTCCAAACAGTAATTATTCATTCATTCAATCATTCCACAACACATTCCACAACGCATTCAACAAATGCATTTTGAATGTCCACTATGTTCTAGACACTGTTCTAAGCATTTAAGACCATCACTGGTTAAAATTGGAAATTTTGTTCTAGTGAGGAGGGACAAACAAACAATACATACACATCATCTCATATTTTAGAAGATGATGAGTGCTGTTAAAAAAAAGAAAGAAAAAATAGACCAGAAAGAGGGTAAAGAATAATACCAGCTCAGTCATGTCCAGCTCTTTGTGACTCCATGGACTGTAGTCCACCAGACTCCTCTCTCTGTCCATAGGATTTCCCAGGCAAGAATACTGGAGTGGGAAGATCTCCAGGGGACCTTCCTGACCCGGGGATTGAACCCACGTCTCTTGCATCTCCTGCACTGGCAGGTGGATTCTTGGCCACTAGCACCACCTGGGAAGCCCAGAAAGAGGGCAATCAGGAAGCAGTTTCAGTGTCGCTTCGTTACTTTATTTCACCACAACCCAGCCAGTGAGATCAGTGAGAGTAGTTGGCTTTTATTGTGTAAGTGTTAAAAATTCCCAGAGGCGGTTTTGAAAATTTTTAAATTCAAACCTTGTACTTATTCAGTCTTGAAAACAGACAGGAGGGTGAATTCTTTCTGTAGCCTATTGGGTTTTGGGCTAACAACCTCAGGAACTGAAAAGGAGAACAAGGCTGATTGTTTTATTGACACCTAATAAAACCCAAAATCTATTCTTTTATGATCTTCCTCTTGTGACCTCGTAGTAGCCAGCGCATTTATGGTGCTCTTCACAGATATTAAAGAACCCTATAAACAATGTCACAGTAACCTTGATGAGGAATCAAATAAAAGGTGCTTAGAATCAGAGAAAGGAAGTGCAGGAAATTATGAGTAACTGGTCAACTTGTGTTTACTGTCTTATTATTTAATCAATAGAAACATAACTGAAGAAAAATGATTAACCTGAAGAGGAAGTCAGTTCACAGTCATTTTTCTCAAAACCAATCTAAGACTTGATAAGCTAACATTTATTTATATTAATATTTACATTTATATTAGGTATCTGGTGAGGAATATACTATGAGCTTATATTTTATTATTTTTTAATTGAAGATGTTTAATAACCACACACACAAAATTTTTAAATAATTCAAATTAAATCATATCAACTTATTTTTTCTTTGAAGTCTGCCTAGGTGTACAAGTTGCAATTAATCCTGTCACAATAGATTCGGCTTTCCCAGTGTACATTACATTTGCTCATATAGAAAATCTGGACATTAAAGAAAATAAGATTAATCACACACACAGAAAACACTTCAGTGGAAACCACTGTTTTGCTTTCCTTGTTTTTAATACTATTCTTGGGAGTAGAATTTTTGCTTTGTTTTGTTGTGTACATATGAATATGAAGAATCCAAAGTGGAATATTATGTGGAAAACTGGGTAAAATTAATCCAAAAAGTCATTTTAGGGGAATGTGACAGTACAGTGGTTAGAGCTCCATGCTTCCATTGCAGGGAGAATGAGTTCGGTCCCTGGTCAGGGAACTAAGATTCTGCAAGCTGTGTGATGTGGTCAAAAAATAAAGAAATAAAAACTCTCCTACCTTTTTTTTTTTTTTAAGTCATTTTTGCAGAAATTCCAAAGTGACTAAAACCTGCTCTTCACTAGTACCAAGTCAGTGTTCATCTCCCCCTACATCTTGCAGTAAATGGGGCTTTTAAGCATACATCTAGCGTACAAATGTGTGTTTGTGCAGATGTTACGGGAGGCTAAAGAGAAGGAGAAGCAGAGACTGGCGCAGCAGCTCACGGCCGAGAGGACCGCACACTATGGGATGCTGTTCGATGAGTATCAAGGTTTGTCACACCTGGAAGCCCTGGAAATTCTGTCCAATGAAAGCGAAAGCAAGGTATGTCTGTCCTGTCGCTGGAAGTAGCATGTTCATGACTGTGTTTTCTTAAACGTGAAAGAAAATCTGTTATTAAAATACCTCATTTTTAGAGTCTCGTTTCTGTGCTGAGGTCACAATCACTTATGGCACAATGAGCTGCTCAGGCTCCGAATTATTTCCTCTCTGTTCCTTGCCAAGCTGTTCCCTGTCACCAGTCCCAAGAGGGCCATCATGATACGAATCTTCACCACCCCCACCTCTCTGCGCAAAAGGCGTGCAGAAACCTGACTGTCAGCACCTGGCCTGTGCCCCTCTTTGGTGCCGTGGTACCCAGATCAGAGGTACTGGCCATGTCCTCATTTCTACCCGGTGGCAACAAAGCGGCTGATGTTTCTACCAGACTGCAGGGTTTAATACACTTAGTTTCACGGGTGGTATGGTTATTTATTCACTCATTTGTTAGAATGTCTGGGCCGTGAAGGGCAGGACTGTCTCACTGGGCATTAAAGCTCTGTTTAGGGAAGCTCTTGAACAGAACTCTGGGAAATTACCTCACAGCCCTGCACGTTCACACCCTCGCACTGTGATCCCAGAGAAACAAAACATGAAGAGTGGAAGTCAGCAGAGCTTGTGATTTCTTTTTTATTTTTTAAAAAGGATTTATGTGGTATGCGTGTCCATGTCCAAATGTGCTTTTACTTAATCCTTACATGGCATTTATATAATGACTAATCTAAGCACTTCAAAACTATTGACTCATTTAATTGTGGATATTACTCTTTTGTGTGCACCTCAGGTTGACTGTGCTCTGGGGTGTTTTTCCAATGGAGGCACAGGGCAGTATCCTCTGGACCTCCTGTGAGAAGCCCAGTAACATTCCCTGGGGAGAGGCAGGGCCTCAGATGGGAAACTGAACTTGGAAGGAAGTTCAAGTGCCTTCCAAGGAAAGGAAGAAGGAAAAAGTGATATTTGACTCTCTCTAGGCCTCGTCTTCTTACATGTGGAATTTGGGGGGTTGAGACATTCATGAAACTCATCTTATCAGGGAAAGATGACCTCTGCCATATAACAGGCAACCAAGAACCAAACAGGATGGACACCACCCCACCCTCCATACACACCCAAGATTATACAGTTATAAGTTACAATGTGTTCATTTCCTTTTTAGTTATCCATCAGCCATCACTGACAGTCTTGTGGTTAAACTGTTAACGGATAATTTTTTTTAAAGCAAAATCATGACTCATGAAGATACCTACCAAATGAACACAAATTAAAGAATTTATATAACTCATTAATTAAATGA
This sequence comes from Cephalophus harveyi, assembly GCA_006410635.1. Classification (NCBI taxonomy): domain Eukaryota; kingdom Metazoa; phylum Chordata; class Mammalia; order Artiodactyla; family Bovidae; genus Cephalophus; species Cephalophus harveyi. The sequence continues at coordinate 93,787 of SJYT01053044.1, read as the reverse complement.
AAGAATCAGTTAGATGTTATAACTGGTTGAAAGGAAAAGCCAAATAAGTACAAATTCATATAAAATAAAGCAATTTTGAAATGAATATGCAAATAGACACAAATCTGGTTTTCCATAGGAGGGGAGCTTGTCCCTCCACTGGACAAAATTTGTTCACATGTCTATGAGGTGAGGTGAGGTGAGGTGAGGTGAAGTCACTCAGTCGTGTCCGACTCTTTGTGACCCCATGGACTGTAACCTACTAGGCTTCTCTGTCCATGGGATTCTCCAGGCAAGAATACTGGAGTGGATTGCCATTTCCTTCTCCAGAGGATCTTCCCGACCCAGGGATCGAACCCAGGTCTCCTGCATTGGAGGCAGACACTTTAACCTCTAAGCCACCAGGGAAGCCCATGTCTATAGACAAATTATTTTACACTGCTATCATGTATCTACAATTTACAGATTTATAAAACTGCTCCCATGGAATCAGAATCTGATAATCTGGTAAACTGATCTAGAAAATGCCATTTTCCACTGAAACACCAACTTCTCCCTACAAAAGCAGGGTTTGGGGTCAGACATTATGTGATCAAATGCCACTTAGTAGCTGTAGTATGATTTTGGACCTATCTTACCTCAATCTCCTTATCTATGAAATGGGAATGATAATAATCTACTTCACAAAAGTATTAAAAAAATTAAATGAGATAATCCATATGAAGCTAGCTGCAACTCGCCTAGTACATAATAAGCAGTCAATGAATGTTAGCTGCCATTTTATGCATATATATGTATATGCATATATAATGTCAATGACATTTTATTTTTTATCCATTCTTACATATTTATTTGTTATTATTATTGAAAACATTACAGAGAAGCACATCCCCTCAAAGCTATCATGGTAGAAGAAAGACATAAGCTGCTCCCACTGTAGGTCAGGCTATAAAAGAGCCCTGGGGTCCAAACAGCCCCAAAGGACTAATGTGGCCAGGAAGGAGGTTTAGTCCCTGGAGGTGGGCATTGCCCTCTGCTTGCAGACTGCTCCCACATGCTTATCTCTCTTTCCCCAGCCTGGAGACTTTCATAGTTTTTCATTGTGAGAAAAACAGAGCTTTTCTTGTCTTAGTAATAATACCTGTTGTTGTTATTGTTGTTTAGTTGCTAAGTCTTGCCGGCCAGGCTCCTCTGTCCGTGGGATTTCCCAGGCAAGAATACTGGAGTGGGTTGCCATTTCCTTCTCCAGGGGATCTTCCCCACCCAGGGATCAAACCTGAATCTCCTCCATTGCAGGTGGATTCTTTATGGCTGAGCCACCAGGGAAGCCCATAATAGTACTTACTGGATGTTATAATTAATCGTTCTAAAAAATATGGATCAAAAACTATAGAGATCCCCACCCTCTTAAACCTATATTGCAAAGCAATTATCCTCCAATTAACCCCACCCAGGGATCAAACCTGAATCTCCTCCATTGCAGGTGGATTCTTTATGGCTGAGCCACCAGGGAAGCCCATAATAGTACTTACTGGATGTTATAATTAATCGTTCTAAAAAATATGGGTCAAAAACTATAGAGATCCCCACCCTCTTAAACCTATATTGCAAAGCAGTTATCCTCCAATTAAAAAATTTTTTTAAAGCTATAGTGTTTCTCCAAGGTATGAGTGTCTGGTCAGCAGTCAGCTTTCCGGCATTTAAGGATCCGGAAGCCAGGCTCTATCCATCTTCTGGCTCCACTAGTTCCGTCCTAATGTTCGCAGGTGGCTCAGAGGTTAAAAGCGTCTGCCTTTAATGCGGGAGACCTGGGTTTGATACCTGGGTCGGGAAGATCCCCTGGAGAAGGAAATGGCAACCCACTCCAGGATTCCTGCCTGGAGAATCCCATGGACGGAGGAGCCTGATGGGCTACAGTCCATGGGGTCGCAAAGAGTCGGACACAACTGAGCAACTTAACTTAATCTTTGCAGACTTCTGGCAAGAATACAAATGGAGACCCTCCTGGGATTGTCAGATTTAGCAAATAAAAATCAAGATGACTAATTAAAGTTTAACTTTAGATAAACAGTGAATACTTTTTTAGTACAAACATGTCCTGTGTAATATTTAAGATAGACACTCATACCAAGAAAACATTCGTTGTTTACCTGGAATTCAATTAGACATCTTACACTTCATCAGGTAACCCAACACATACCACATATTTAAAAGTTAAATATGGAAACAAACTGTTAAAGAAAATACTTTCTGGGGACTTCCCTGGGGATTCAGTGGTTAAGAGTCCATGCTTCCACTGCAGGACGCATGGTTCAGTCCCTGATTGGGGAACTCAGATCCCATGTGCCAGAAAAAAAAAAATAATAAAATAAAATATCATCCTTCTTTGACAAATGTACTTTCATAATGGCCCAGAAGGCTAGGTTCCCATTTAGAATCTTTAGACTCCTCAAGTTTCCACATCACCCTCCCATCTGCTCTCTCCCTTTTGTCTCCACTGTCCCTGAGCTGTCTCTCACCTAAGGGAACCTCATGGGCACGTGTGAGGATGCCCCAGTTCAAGCACATACACAACCCCTGCAAACAGCCACCTTTGTCCATTCCTTGGGCTTAGGGGTGCATCGCCTGGTAGATGGTCCCTCCGTAGGGAGCACAGCCTGGGGAAGAGGTCCATAGGGACTTCAGTAGGAAACCTGCAGTCTCCTGGAGAGCGATCGAGACAAGAGAGTGCGGGCTCTGGGCAGGCACGTCCTTTTGCCTCTGTGGCTTCCTCTGTGTCCAAGTCTAATGTGTTGGATTTCATTCTTCTCTAGGGACTTATTGTCTTCTTCATCCCATCAGCATGAGGAAAGAGGATATAGAGGGGAGTGCCCAGTTTTTAAAAGCTTTAACCTGGAAATGATACACATTTCCTCTGCTAACATGCCATTGGCTAAAACTTAGACAGGGTGTACAGAATGATAAGGAATCTTTACTACCTACAAGACTGATACTAGGAAGGCAATAGGCATGGCAGTGTGGTGTACTATGAGTCTTAAGGAAAAACTAATATTTTTATAGTATTTTATATACCCAAGAGTTAACCCTCCAAGTTCATCCACATTGCTGCAAATGTCAAGATGGGGTCGCAAAGAGTCGGACACGACTGAGCGACTGAACTGAACTGAACTAAACTGAATAGTTAACCAAAAGAGTAAACAAGAATCCTCAAAATGACACCCCCACACCAGACTTTCTACCCTTGTGTCCCCGACAGCGCTTAGGCATGGGTGCCAAGTATAGAGTCAGCATTCCATGAATATTTATTGAGGAGTGCATAGTTATTTATTATTGTATTGAAATAAAGATTTAATGCACATCATCTTGGCATAATGGAATGAACTAGGAAGAAGCAAGAGAGATGCTGTAATAGAAAGATGCTGACCAAAGAGTCCTTCACTTAAAAGAACCCTTCCTGGGAGATACCCAAAGCATACACCCCAACGCATTCACTCCTGGGGGATGGCTACCCTCAGAATACATGGAGAAACCAATGTGCATATGCATTTCCTCTCAGCATTGTACTTTATTACCCATTTTTCTTTACTCTGAGAAAAATGCTATTTAGAAAATATGCTGTCTTACGCTGTTGGTGGGAATGCAAACTAGTACAACCACTATGGAGAACAGTGTGGAGATTCCTTTAAAAATTGCAAATAGAACTGCCTTATGACCCAGCAATCCCACTGCTGGGCATGCACACCGAGGAAACCAGAATTGAAAGAGACACATGTACCCCAATGTTCATTGCAACACTGTTTATAATAGCCAGGACATGGAAGCAACCTAGATGTCCATCAGCAGATGAATGGATAAGAAAGCTGTGGTACATATACACAATGGAGTATTACTCAGCATTTAAAAAGAATACATTTGAATCAGTTCTAATGAGATGGATGAAACTGGAGCCAATTATACAGAGTGAAGTAAGCCAGAAAGAAAAACACCAATGCAGTATACTGACACATATATATGGAATTTAGAAAGATGGTAATATGTACACGTGTGGCAGATTCATGTTGATGTATAGCAAAACCAAAACAGTATTGTAAAGTAAAATAAAATAAAAATAAAATTTTAAAAAAGAATCCACCTTGCAATGCAAGACACTGGTTCCATCCCCAGTTGGGAAGATCCCACATGCCTCAGGGCAGCTGAGCTCATGTGCCACAATTAATGAGCCCATCCTCTGGAACCCTCGAGCCACAGCTACTGAGCCCATGTGCAGCAACTGCTGAAGCTCGCGTATTTCAGGGCCTGTGCTCTGCAACCAGAGAAGCCAGCACAATGAGAAGCCCATGTACCCCAACTAGAGAGTAGCCCCTGCTTGCTGCAACTAGAGAAAGCCCTCACACAGCACCGGCTTCCCTAGTGGCTCGCTATAAAGAATCTGGATGCAGTGCTGCAATGCAGGAGACCCCGGTTTGATCCCTGGGTTGGGAAGATCCCCTGGAGGAGGGCATGGCAACCCACTCCAGTATTCTTGCCTGGAGAATCCCCATGAACAGAGGAACCTGGCGGGCTGCAGTCCATGGGGTCGCATAGAGTCAGGCACAACTGAGCGACTAAGCACAGCATAGCACTCACGCAGCACAACCAAAAATAAAGTAGATTTTAAAAATCCACAACCCAAAGACTATGGCAGCTTTGCTGGCTCTCCTTCCAGGGCAAGTGTTAACCTACAGAATGAGAAATTTAAAACTTTCCAACTTTATAGTCAGACTTTACTTTCTGTATGGTTTTCCATTCATTGTGACCATTTTGGAATTTCACATTGGTCTTTGGATTCACAGAGGTTGCCTGGCCATCTATCCAGGTGATAGAAGGACGGTTGCAAAAGAGGAGTTCTGAAGAACAGTGGGCAGGGAGCATGTCAGTTCAAGCAAGATCCTCTGTGCAGTGTCCCTGCCCATCCTCTTGCTTCCCCAAAGGGCACTGCAGCCCCTCCTTGGGAGTACCCCCCCAATACTGCATTCACACTCGGTGTGGCTGTTTTGGGGCATCTAGGCCTCCCTCCTTCAGACTGCAAGATCTCTGAGAAGAAAAATATGTCTTGTTAGATTTTTGTAACTCCTATACAATAAGACATCTAGCAAGTGTATTTGTATGTATATCTGTGATATACATATATCTATTTGTTTATGTATTTGTTTACATGCCCATTTTTATTGAATTATAGTTGCTTTACAATCTTCTGTTAGTTTCAGGAATATAGCAAAGTTATTCAGTTATTTTTTCAGATTATATTCCATTATAGGTTATAACAGGATATTGAATGCAGCTCCCTGTGCTATACAGTAAATCTCTGTGGCGCATCTATTTTATGTGTAATCATATATATCTGTTAATGCCACATTCCTAATTTGTTCCTCCCTCTCTCCTTCTCCCCTTTGGTAACCATAAGTTTGTTTTCTGTTTTACATATATCTTTATTTTCATTATATATATAATTTATTGACCACCACAATAAGTACCCTTGAGTACATCATTTCATTTAACCTTCAAAACAGTCTTATATGGTTGATGCTATTAGTTCTCACTTAGAGATAAGAAGACTGAGTCATAGAAAGGCTAAGTAAATTACCCAAAGTCACGTGATTAGTAAGAATAAGAATTAGTAGGATGTTAGAAGCCAGGGTTGACACCGAGGTGTGTCTTTAGCCTCTGATGGAGCTGCCACCACCGTTTACTTAGCATCTGCTATGTGCATTTGTGCAGTGTTCTTCACATTCATTATTTCCTTAACTGCAAAGGCTCACAGTGAAGTGTGGACCTCACTTTAAAACAGAAAACTTCCTTTGGGTGTATACCCAGAGGTGGAATTGCTGGATCATATTATAGATGTGTTTTTAATTTTTTGAGGAAGCCAGAAACAATACTTCCAAGAGATATCAGCACTCCCATGTTTCATTGCAGCTCTGTTCACTATAGCCAAGACACGGAAACATCCTAAATGCCCGTAAACAAATAAATGGATTAAAAAGGGTATAATATATATACACGATGGGACATTATTCAGCCATGAGAAAGAACACCCTCCCAATTATGACAACATGAATGGACCTTGGGCTCCTTATGCTACGTGAGATAACTCAGAAAGAGGAAGACAAATGTCGTATGTTATTACTTGTATGTGGAATCTAAAAAGGTCAAACTCATAAAAAGCAGTAAAATGGTGGTTAGCCCAGGATAGGTGGGAGGATAAGACTGATATTGTTTAAGGGTACAAACTTACACAAGTAGTAACTTAGCCATAGAGAGCTAATGTGCAGTATTAGGGATGCAGACAGCAATTAGGCACTATAATCACCAAGCTTGGTAAGAGACTAAAATTTTAATTTTCTCAATGACGAAAAACAGAAGATAACTATGTAATGCAATAGAGGCACGAAATATAGCTACAATGGCAATCATATTACAATATACACATCTATCAAATTAACATGCTGTACATCCTAAATTTATCTTTGACATTTGACAACGTTATCCGTCAAATACATTCAATTAAAAAATGAAAAAACTGAGGCCCAGGGAGTTTATGTAAGTTACCCGAAGTTACACAATTAGTAGGCAATTAATCCAACAGTCAACCCAGTGTTACCTCCCACACCACAAATCACCTGGGAGAAGTGGGCACAACTGTCTGTAAACATCATTAATGAGAAGAAAAGATGACAGTTATGCTGACCTATTTCTTTTTTTCAGGTTCAGTCATTTTTAGCCTCACTTGATGGAGAGAAGCTGGAGGTCTTAAAAAATGACCTAATTTCCATTAAAGACATCTTTGCAGCCAAAGTATTCGAGAATGAAGAGAATCAAGAAGTGCAAGGTAAAGAAAAATAACCCGATAAAATAGCAAGACAAACTGTTGGTGTCATCCTTATGAAGCTGCTGTTAATAAGCACAGCCCTTTAAACAGGGGAGAGGCACTCACTGAGCACCCCTGCTCACTTCCCAACTCTGTGCCCCTGCTCTTGTCACGGGAGCTGGTCACACTGGTCACAATCCTCCCTTCCTCTGGGTGGGAGCTCCTGAGTCAGGCACCTTTACTTCTCTGAGGTCCAGCATGTCAGGCACACAGCAAATGCATCTGGTCGAATGATCAAAGAGCACGGTGCACTCACCAGGGGCCCTGATGGCTAGAGTTTATGCTGCAGCGTCGAATTTTTTGTCTGCACGTGGAAGTCATTGAATGTGGTTGGCGTTGATGGTGGGCAGGTCTTTGAGTGGATTTCTTTTCATATTTTTCTCCTTCCTTTTAATTTCTGTGTGTAGGAGTTAGGGTGTATTTGTAAGTGGGCTTCCCCCCGAAAGTACAGTTCTGAGAAAAGCGCACGGTACACCAGGGCTTGGAGTGTCAGGCTGTCAGTCGCTGCAGTGAGCCAGATGCAACCTCCCACGACACACTTCCAGCCAGATGATGACGCGACCCAAGGAGACTAGAAGCGATCTTGTGAGAGGCCAGGCTTCCTTGAAAGGGGCCAAGATGTTCTCCAGGTTGGATGTGCTTAATGATTAGGTTGTCCCTTTGGGAGCAGAATCTAGTAAAGCGTTTGCTGTGTACATGGAGAGTGATTGATGTCATCACCGTGCACTGCAACTGCCATTGTTTTGTGTAGGTTACGCTGAAAATTTAAGCAGCCATGGACACACAAGGCTGGCTTCTCCTAGGATCCTCTGAAGGGTCTTACATGCCACATTTTTACTACTTACTTGCTACTTGGCCTTGAACAAGGTATATAACCTTTCTGAAACTCAGTATTTTACCTATACAATGGAGACAGTGATACCTATTCCCAAGGGCTATTGTAAGGATCAAATTAGATAATATATGTAAAAATGTATATTACAGTGCCTGGCACATGGAACTGCTCAAAGTGTTACCTGTTCTAATTATCAGACATGCTAACACAATGCCAGGAAAATAGCAAAGATGCAATAAGCTATAGCTTTTATTTACAATTGTACTTGTGATAATGTACATTCATATCATCCAGTCTCTGGAAGCATTTTGTGCCCCGATGTGATACATACCTTTAAAAAGAAAGTCATTCAGTCTTGTCCAACTCTTTGTGACCCCATGGACTGCACAGTCCATAGAATTCTCCAGGTCAGAATACTGGAGTGGGTAGCCTTTCCCTTCTCCAGGGGATCTTCCCAACCCAGGGATCAAACCCAGATCTCCCACATTGCAGGCAGATTCTTTACCAGCTGAGCCACAAGGGAAGCCTAAGAATACTGGAATGGATAGCCTGTCCCTTCTTCAGGGGATCTTCCTGACCCAGGAATCATACTGGGGTCTCCTGCATTACAGGCAAATTCTTTATCAATTGAGCTATGAGGGAAGCCCGATACATACCTTTAATCAAAGCTCAAACACAGAAGCTCAACTGCTTCAGCCTAGATGTTCAGGGCAGTATTATTCTAAGCATTTGCAAACTGTCATTTAAAAAATATCTCCCCCCTTACTCCCATATACTGACCTTATGTGCCTTAAGTTTAATGAGATTTATGCTCATTGCATCAAGATAGAAGAATCAATTACACTGCAGCATAGAAAAAGGTCAGTATCAAAGAGACAGTTGGAGAGTAACGTTTCTGAGCATTTGCGTGTTGCTATGAAGTCACAAAGGATGACAGCCTTGTCTTTGCTTTAATAATGAAAAAACGAAGACACTAGCTGTCAAAGGTCCTATGGTTTGTATTATGGACCCAAGATGAACTAATGTAGATGCCTCTTTTCCAGAGTAACAATCACCAAAAAATGCAGGCTGTTTTTCTTCAGTTTCATAATACCTGAGGTAGACCTCTGTCCTACTGGGGATGTCATTCAGAATAGATAAAAAGAGGATCCCTAACATCAAAGAAATATTATTGCCTGTATAAGTTAAGGCAGCATTGCATCCCCAACAAGTACTATTTCTTGGAGAGGAAACTTGATTCAAACTGTTAAATAGAAAATGTTACTCCATGTGTTATGTTCCAGTCTCAATACAGAGCTTCAATAAATGGAGATTTTTGAATCTGACCAAAAAGCAAATTGCAGTCTTGAACAGCTTGCTTAGGAAATGGTAGATTCATCTCTCTTTAAGTGATGGAACCCTGTTACCTCCCATAATACAATACGTTCATTTTCCTAAAGGAAATCTCCAGATTATCAAAACAGTACTAATTTTAATTAATTTAATAAATAGATGTCATTTAAAAACCTAAAGAAGAACAAGAGAAGAATACCAGGGTTTTCATTAAATCAACCCAGTTATAATGGAGTGTTATGAACTCCAGAAAGGTGAGGGATTAACTAAAAGCTGTCAAGAACAATCTCGTCAGTGAGAGCGTGTAGACAATCCAGGAGCCAAATTCTAGGAGAAGCCAGAGCGTTTTTGTCATATTTTTTCTTGTAAGCACTTATATTTCTAAAATACCTCTAACACCTAAATAATTTATTTGATCATCTCAGAAAATGTAATAAACTGTCATTCTTAGATAAATTTAATATTGGGCTCCTCTGTTTTTAATAACGTTAGCTAATGATTTGCATGTTTATCTTTCCAGCAACATGTAATTTTATTACACTGCCATGGGTCTCTAATTTGGTTTCCCACTGTTGTAAGAATTTTTAAAAGCTATTTCCTCTTTTCACTGCCTTGGTGAAAAACTTCTCAGCAACATGTACAGACCAAGAATTGTAGTAATAAGTCTTCTTTGTTGCAACATTCTTTATCATCTGTGTTTTTATCTACTTTCATTTTTCTCTGTGATGATTTTCCTAAAATGTTTGCTCTACATTATTGGTATATTTCTCTGTTTTATGACACACATGCACATTTAAAAACTGGAGATACACAGAGTACATATATCCTAATTTAGTATGGATTGCTTTCAAATATTTTTAACCTCCCTATGTTTATATCTTTGTAGCATATAACAATATAGTTATATAAAACTTTAGTGTTTACAAAATACTTACACATTTGTTTTATTTGGTCCTTACAATAACACTAAAAAGAAGATGGGTGGGTTTTCTTATCCTAAATTTACAGAAGAGGAAGTGGAAGCTAAGAAGCCTTATGACTGGCCCCAGTCACAGAGCTAGGGAAGAACCCCAGCCTCAAGTCAGGCTCTTCCTGCCCTGCTGTGCTGCCCCACGCAGATGAGAAGGACCAGGCAGTTGGGGAATGAGAACCTGTGGGACCTGCCCTTCTAACTTTGCCCATTTAGAGAAGGTGAGACCAAGACCTCTGACTAGCAGAGAGAGAATCTCAATTTTTGATGGAATCCCATTCACTTTCTCTCTAATTCTCTCTTTGTAGGCCTCCAGTTCTCCCTTTTTCTGCTTGTGACTAATGCCTTTCTCATCCTGGAAGGCTAGGTTCAAGCATCATCTCCTTCTGGAAGCTTTCTTAATACCCATGCTCAACCTTTGCACCAGCCTGCTCTATCTGAGCACTCGCCTTACGGATTTTTATGATTTGCTTGTATCACTTCACCATGGACAAAGACAGCCATCTCTCGACCCCAGGGCACATGCCTCCCTCTGCTGGCCACAGCTACCCTGGCCCCCATCCATGTGACTCACTCCCCTCCTCCTCTGGGCTCTTACTCAAAAGTCACTTTCTCAGCTGCTCTCCGCTAGAGATCTTAACCCCCAGCTATCCCTATTCCTCTTCCTTGGTTTCTTCTTCTCCATAAAGCTTCTTACCTGACATATATGCTTTCCATCTCTAGTATCTTCACTGACCTGCTCCCCAGTGAAAATAAGTATATAAATTCTAGGGGATGATAAACTGATATAGGCCTGGCTATCTTGACAAGCTGCTGATTAACCATTTTGTCTCTAAAACAGAAACAAAGACAGATGGACAAGTGTTAGCTACAGAATTTCTTACACAGCTCAGGCCTCTCTGAAGCTGCCATCTTCACCCACTAACATAAGCCAAGTATTTCCTTCTCAGGGGGTTTTGAGATCATGTAGTCAGGCCAGACAAATGATGCTTTTATACTGTACCCCCTCCTCACCCCAGACTAGTGATACAACCCACAGTGGAATCATTTCTTTCATTTATTTATTTCTTATTAAGGTATAGTTGAATTACAGTGTTGTGTTAATTACTGCTATACAGCAAAGTGACTCAGTTATACATATATATACATTCTTTTTCGTATTATTTTGGGTTATGGTTTATCACAGGATACCGAATGTCGTTCCCCGTGCTGTACAGTAGGACCTTGTTGTTTATCCATTCTATTCATATGTATACCAATTTGCATCTGCTAATCCCAAACCCCCACTCCTACCCTCTCCCAACCACTCCGCCTTGGCAACCAGTCTGCTCTCTACGTCCTTGATTTTGTTTCTGTTTCACGGATAGGTTCATTCGTGTCATATTTTAGATTCTGCAATAAGTGATATCATATGGTTGTCTTTCTCTTTCTGACTTACTTCACGTAGTATGATCATCTCTGGTTACATGAAATCAATTCTTTAGCACTAATCAGAAACTTTAAAAATGGCCTCAACTTGTAGATTCAAATGAGAGATAGAAGATGGTAACTTTTAAAGATCTCTCCTTTTAATTGCTCATCAATGAGATTAACTTTATTTCATGTATATGACATGTTACATAATCAATATATTAGTAAATATGGTACAACTGATTAGTAAATTATTTTTCAATAATTATTCATTTTATCACCTGTTATGTTCCAGGCACTGTGTTAGATTCTCTGGATTCAAGAATGAGCAAAACAAATACCATCTGTACTCTTAGGTAGCTTCCAATCTGGAGGGAAGACATACCATTATGAAATATTGTATGACCAGGCAGGTGTCCTAGGAAACCATGAGAAGTTTCTCTAGAGATATGTTGTTATAGCTGTTAAGATAAAAGTAGATGATCCACGGAGACTAATTCTGCTTGCTCAGCACTGTGGCTCTGTGGACACAAAAGGGCGCCCTGGGGTATCATTAAGGGTTGCAATGCTAAGCATAACAACACTATAAGCCTTAAATACAGTGTTGTCCCAGGGCTCTCGGGCCTGAGAAACATCATAATTTGTTCACGCAGTCATTCAACAAATAGCCGCTGACCGTCTATACCTGTTACGGTATTCATGGTCCCTCCCTGCCTTCATCCTTCATGTGCCCGTCAGTCCAGCCCAGGGGCGCCCCAGCTAGAGCTGTGAGCAGCAAGGCTTTACCAGCCCCCCACCCAGCTGCAGCCTGCTACCTCGCCACTGTGCTTGAATATCCGGGCATGGCTCATCTTTTCCTGGCAGCTGGAGGGTGGGCTGCTGCCAACCCCGACTTATACTCTGACTGCAGGCTGTAAGGTTAGGGGAGCTGCCACATTCTGCACGATGAAAAAGAAATCATGCTTCTTACTTCTGTCATTTTCTGTTTCCAGGCATAGAAGAAAACAAAGAAGAGTTTGCTAGCATGCTTACAGAGCTTCTCTTTGAATTACACGTTGCAGCCACACCTGACAAACTCAATAAGGTCAGCCTCATCTGAGTCAGAGTGTTTTTGTTTGTTTTTTTAAAAAGGTCTTGGTTGTAAAATTCCAGAGATTCACCTGAAGTAGAAAAACCCCCAAGCCCCAAATGGCACGTGGTAGGAGAGGAGTCCCAGGCCAGAAATTAAGATTTGATGAGGCAACATCATGAAATGTAACTGTTGAGAACATGCTAGGCTGTGTGATGAGACCTGCATTTTAGTTGCAGCTTCACTGGTGTGATCTTGAACAAGTCACTTCTCCACAAAATAGGATTTTATTCAAAGCAGGGTTATCTTCAGCCTAGAGGAGGAAAGAGGCTGAATTACCAAAGGGCTTTTGCAAATTCCATCTCGCATCACCTCGAAAGTGACATGCCAGAATCAGGCAGAGAAAGCACACCAGCCAGAGCCAGGTCACCCTCACAACCCTTCCCACTGAAAAGCTGGTGCCTCGTCCTGTCTAAGATCTAAGGCCATCCGGGTTTTCACGGTCTGGGTTCTTCTGATAGTAACACAGGATGTTTTGCAAGTTCATACAAGGTCTTGCTATAGCATTTCTTAATGAGGTCACTGAGCATTAATTACTTAAAACGGTGTCGTTTCCCCCCTTCTCTCTCTTTTTCTTCTTTTTAACAATCGGTGATTGACACAGGTCCTCACTCATCAAAGTGAGTGGGGAAAGGGCAGACTGAGGCAGTGAAGTGCAAAGATGAGTAATTCTTTATCTCTGATAGAGGTCACCAATTCTGGCAGGTCAGTGACTTGAACACAGTGGGGAAATTGCCTCATTCATCTCCGTGCAGCAGCTGCCACTGCTCAGACAGTGTGTGTGTGGTGCCTCCAAGGTCTCACTGGTTTACTTACATAGTCAGGTAAACCTTTGTCCCTAAAAGAGGACACACCAAGGATAGTTTTGTTGGATTTTGTCTCCCTTAATCTTCTCCTTGTTAACTTTCCATCAACACTCTGAGTTAAACTTTGACGTGCAAGCTTTCAAATGAGAAGTCAGTTTCACACAAGCTCAGATAAAGCTTAAGCAAACAGCTTAAACTGCAATGCAAAAGCTAGTGAGTCTGCCCTTTCAAAATCCAGGGAATAATACATAGGGAAGGTGGTTTCTGCCTGGTCAGTAACTTTAAAGGCCATATGTTGCTCAAATTGCACTCATGTGAAATGAAATTAATCATAGTTCTCTCCTCCCCCACCACCACCCTGAGGTCAGAAGACCTGGCATGGCTGGAGAGGAGCAGAGCCATCCTTCATCTTCCCAGTGTGATACATTATTAGGTTCATGAAACCACTGAGGCCTTCATGAAACATGGCAGAAGAAATTTGCTTTAGCAATGACCCTGGCTAAATTTCATATATATATATATTTGTATGTATATATTCTATCTTGCTTTTATAGTTGGTCAGGAAAAGTGAAAAATATACTGTGGCTTTTCCAGAGTGACTGTCACTTCTATTCTTATCTGAATATCATTTTAGAATGCTTTCCAAAAATTTCTCTGGCCCTGCAGTATTCTGTCCATACATTCTTTCTATTATGTCCCTTTTCTTACTGTATTTTACCAGAAAGCAACAACAAGGTGTTTTTAAGGAGGTTGAATAATTGCCCCACCACTCTTTAAACATACAGAAAACCACCCTTAATGGATCAGGATTTGACCCAAGTCATGGGATTGGCTTTTGTGTCTCTGTATTTGTACAATAGACATATTGCTTTGGTTGCCGGGGGGGTCCTTTGCAGGCTATGAAAAAAGCTCATGACTGGGTGGAAGAGGATCAAACTGTGGTATCAGTAGATGTGGCTGAAGAGTCAGAAGGCAAAACTGAGAAGGAAGAAAAGGAAGAAAAACCTGAAAACCCTGAAGAAGACAAGAAGAAAGAAAAGACAAATAAGACAGTCGAGGTAAACATGTTACAGATCATCCACCTAAAGAGCAGTAATATGTAAATTTTATTAGCAGCTTCATTTTAAGTGAGGCAAAGCCATTTCATTTTCATTTGTACCCTATTTCACACTAATATCAGTATTAATGTAATAAACACTAAAATCCCTCTATGCCAAGACATTTCATGACTTAGCACAGATATTGTAGGCTTCCTCCATAGCTTTACAATTATAACTTAAAGGAAAAAAGATCTTTAAGAACATAGTTGATGTATTCTTTAGGGTAAAATTCCATCCTATATGCAAATTTGTAACCATAAAATGTCTTTATGCCATTTAACTAATGAGGTAACTGAAGCTTTTTTGAAAAAAATTTCATTACCATAGTTTTTATTCTGTAGTTTAATAAATTTATGTGTACGTAATTTAGAAGCTGCCTGTGTTAAAAAAATGCATTTGCAATAGCTTCATTTTACATTGAATTTTAGATAAAGAAACTTACAATTTAGATCACTCTAAAGAAAAATATCTACTGAGGTCTATTCACTCAGCCATCCTTCTACACGCTTTCTTGAGTATCTGCCTGTTATGTGCCCAGCATTACACTGTGAACTGGGGCGTGTACATGTGTGTGCTCAGTTGGTCAGTTGTGTCTGACTCTTTGTGACTCCATGAGCCTAGCCTGCCAGGCTCCTCTGTCCGTGGAATTTTCCAGGCAAGAATACTGGAATGGGTTGCCATTTCCTTCTCCAGGAGATCTTACCTACCCAGGGATCCTACCCATGTATTTTGCATCTCCTGCAGTAGCAGGCAGATTCTTTACCAGTTGGGCCACCGGGAAAGCCCAAGAACTGGGGACCCAGCTATAAAGAAGGATTGTCATGTCCCTGGGGCCCGGTGACACTTCTATTTTATAGTAGCATTTCCATTTAGAATAGTCTACCCATTAAACTTTGGGTAATTTTTTTTCAGGTCATATTTGTTTGGTTTTCTTCCCAAGAATTATTTAATTTTTTTAATGTTACAACATTTTTTAGAAAGTATCTGCTTAGTGAATAATTTTCTGACTTATACTTTTTGATTTCAGGAAGTATACATGCTGTCCATTGAAAGCCTGGCAGAAGTAACAGCTCGCTGTATTGAGCAGCTTCATAAAGTAGCAGAATTAATTCTTCATGGACAAGAAGAAGAAAAATCAGCTCAGGACCAAGCAAAAGTTCTGATAAAGTAAATGTTACTTTTAATTCTTATTTCTCAAATTTTATGTATTTGTGTCATTCAAACGCGCACACACAGACCCATGTACACCCTTGGCTACTAAAGATTCCGATTTCAGTCAACTAGTTCCATTGTTCTGTGGTCATCTTGAGAAATAAGGACTCTCTTAAGAAACGAACATGCTAGGGAGAATAGTAATAGTTAGCTAGACATTCCAAGAATTATTTTTGGAGAAATTTAAAGGAAGACACCCTAAATCTTTCAGAGCTAAGTATTTTTTTAGTAGGTCAGGGTCTTGGAAGTATAAACCTTTGAAGATAATTACATTTTCAACATGCCGCACAAATAGAGAAAAGACACCTTAACGGACTTCTCAGCTAGTTTCATAGAAATATACAAACCACCCGCACTGTTCCTAGGGACTTACACCAGCTCTGCACATTCTGAATCTGGCAGTGATGGTCACTATTGTAAGCCAGTTCACTGTGGATTGCTTGTATGTGCATATTTGCTGTAATATGTTTGTTCTTCAATAAGCTACTATTATTAGTGTATCTAGTGAAATAAAAATGTGTATATATGTAACGTTATATACATGAAAATAGCTGGTATCAAGTGTTCATTAAAATAGTTGATTATGGAAGTGAAGAATAAGCCACTAACTTTTAGGCACATGACTGTGCTGTGGTATACAGAACTAGCACAAATGCCCTCTCATTATTATAAATATATAGACACAGGAGCCAAAATAAGAGCCTCCTAAAATATATGGGTGCATGCACACATGTACACACACACACGTCTGAATACTTCACTCAACGAGTCTTCTCTTATTACTAAATTCAGCAATGTAGGTTGGGGAGCAAATTTTTAATGGAAAGACCTTCCCAAAACTCATTCTTAGTGTCTGGTGGCATTTTTTCCTCACTTGTCCAGATTTGGCATCTAGTTTAGATTTTCATATGTAAACGTGGAAATCAAAGATATTATACGCCCTGCACAATCCTGCCCTTAAAATGCATACAAAGAATATGTACTTGTCTCAGTGTAGAGGGAAAAGGAAACAGTAAAATAGGAACAGTTTAAAGTATTGAGGAAAAATCTGAGTACTATTTACGGTGCCGATTTGAAAGAGGAGGGCTGAAGTCAGAGGTTTCTGAGTATGGAAAGCAGAGCCGTACCCTTAGCTCCTTTCCTGTTCCCAGCCCCTGACTGTCCCAACCTTACCAAGCTGCTCCAAGAAAAAGGTAATAAGGCCTCATATATGTCTGTATAGTAAGTGCCTTACCATCCACATTCCCAAGAACATAGGCAGAACTACTCTTTGCCATCTCCAGCCTTACTCCTGACCCTTTTTGCAGATAAGTCTTGGATGGGTGGATGGATGGAAGGGGGGATAGATGGATATAAGGCAACATACCTGAGTACATAGTCTAGACACAACCCCTATTTATCAGAATGAAACTTACTTCCACTGACATCACTAAATCTTTTAATGCGTAAGATTCTCAACTTGGAGTTATTGTTTTGCTAATAGCATTTTAATCGCTGTTCATGTAAGTATATATACTTGTTAAAAAATTGGGCAATATGCACATTGTTAGGTAATTATGTTTTCAGTTTTTGTCATCATCTTCTATATTATGACAAATATTACTTTGTTAAATATTTGTATCTACCCTGTATTATTTTCTTGGGGTAAAGTCCTACACGTAGAAAGGCTGGAATAAACACAGAGTTTTGATGTAAGTCTTAAAAAACATATTCTACAGTATCTTTTATTTGAGGCATCTCATAAAAACATAATCAAGATATAAAGAGACATCTGAGTTTGAATTCCAGCTCTATCATATTCTTGTCCTAAGCAAGTTACTTAACCTTCTTAAATGTCAATTTCTTCATTTATAAAATGGAAATAATCACAGACCCTAACCAGACCACCTGACCTGCCTCTTGAGAAACCTATATGCAGGAAGCAGGTCATGTATGGATGTGAGAGTTGGACTGTGAAGAAAGCTGAGCGCCGAAGAATTGATACTTTTGAACTGTGGTGTTGGAGAAGACTCTTGAGAGTCCCTTGGACTGCAAGGAGATCCAACCAGTCCATTCTGAAGGAGATCAGCCCTGGGATTTCTTTGGAAGGACTGATGCTAAAGCTGAAACTCCAGTACTTTGGCCACCTTATGTGAAGAGTTGACTCATTGGAAAAGACTCTGATGCTGGGAGGGATTGGGGACAGGAGGAGAAGGGGACGACCGAGGATGAGATGGCTGGATGGCATCACTGACTCGATGGATGTGAGTCTGAGTGACCTCCGGGAGTTGGTGATGGACAGGGAGGCCTGGTGTGCTGCAATTCATGGGGTCGCAAAGAGTCAGACACGACTGAGCGACTGAACTGAACTGAATGCAGTCATTATGAGGATTGAAAGTGGTTATGCATACAAACGTACTTAACATGGTACCTCAGTGACTGTTAATTATTATTTTCAAATGACCAAAATGCTGGTCCCTTGGCAGGAGTCTTAAACCCCTACACATGTGGAACTCAAGCCTGGTAATTTTCTGCATATGTTTTTGCTTCTAAAAAGAGGTAGGGTGAGAATTAGATTAAACTGTGACTGTGAGTCATGGAAGAATACTAAGGGAAATTTCTACAGGGCATCTTCAAACTTGTGTGCCCTTCTTTTAAAGGGAATGCTGTATGAATATCAATAATTGTATTAACAATCCAATTATTTTCCTTAACTAAAAATCTCCAAATCTCTTTTTTTTTCTTTTTTCAGATTAACTACTGCAATGTGCAAAGAAGTGGCCTCCTTATCAGAGAAGTTTACAACTTCTTTAACCACTGTTGGGGTAAGACTGTAATACGTGCTCTTTTTTCACCTTTTAAAGAGAAGGTCTTTTTAGGGGCTGTGAGATGAAGTAGAGGATGGAATGCTTTCTTTGATAGCCCCACAAGCAGAAATGCAACCAAGACATTTACTAAAATGAGGTTTGAGCATCTTATTTGGCAACAGGTGGCTCGAGGCTCTCAACCGATTGAATTCAAGATGCAACCATATCAGTTATACAAGATATTGGGTGGATTTTCAAACCTCTCTGGGTCTCATTTCCTTTATTTGTTAAAAAGTGAAGTGAAGTCACTCAGTCGTGTCCAACTCTTTGCGACCTGTGGACTGTAGCCCACCAAGCTCCTCCGCCCATGGGATTCTCCAGGCAAGAATACTGGAGTGGATTGCCATTTCCTTCTCCAGGGGATCTTCCTGACCCAGGGATCGAACCCAGGTCTCCCACATTGCAGGCAGATGCTTTAACCACTGCACCACCAGGGAAAATATCAAATGAAGATTCCTTCTATTACTTAATATCTGTGATATATAATACCAAAATCGCTATTAAAATAAGTCATTCTTAATATTCACATTCACTTGTCCTCAAAGCCTATTTTATAAGCCACACAAGCTTTATTGTTACACTTCAACTTTAACCAAAAGAAAAAAATATTATCAACCAATCTGTAGAAGTGTTTCTGTTCTCAAAGTAACAAATTTGAGAGATTTGGCATTCCTTGGAGATGTGGCTTCTGGTTATTTTCTTGAGAAATCAGTCATGTTATATAACTCAACCTAGTGGGACTGGAGGAGACAGTGGAAGTTATTCCTTTTCAGGGTTTCCACTTTTCCTTTAAGGCCCTGGATGTAAGAGCAGATGGTTCTTTACATGAGAAACAGCAAGTTTTGCTTCCTGTCTTAGCCAGGGTGTTTGGGTAATAAATGTATTAGTGTCCTAGGGCTGCCTTAACAAGTACCACACACTGGGTGACCAGCACAACCTCAACTAATTAAATCTGTAAAGTCCTATCTCCAAATAAGGTCACATTCTGATATACTGGAGGTAAGGGCTTCAGCATATATCTTTGGGGGCCACAATTCAATCCATGACAGGCAGTAAAGGAATTTTATTAAAGGTGGTGGAGATGTATGAGCAGCTGTGGGGACTCCTCAGCAGAGCTCATGGACCTTCTCTCTGGAGCACTGCTATTAATATTAATGTGACTCAACTCCAGCAGTTCCCAGTTCTCTCCCTTCCAATTCTAGGATCCTGGGTGAGAAGGTTTGAAAGGCTCAATAGCATGCCTCAGATATCCATCTGGTGTCACCAGTAGTGACTGAGGATGGAGTCATTGCATGTAGACCTACCTGGCTCCTGCAACGCACCTCCCCTCACCCCAGGAGAAGGGCAGTTCTCAAAAAAAAAAAGCAGAAATGATTGTAGACTGACTGTCAGGAGATGTATGCCTCCCACATTTCTGTAAGTGGCTTAGTTAATAAAGGATGAGCTACATACCAGTGATTCATTCTGCTGTCAGAGAATATGGTGTGCCTCTCCTATTTTGCAAAACACCAGCTTTTAATATTTGTCTGATTTTAGGCCTTCAGCAGCAGAGCTTCACTGTAAGCAGGCAGAGTGAAGGGGGGCTGCAGGTAGAAGCTTATTCACAGGATAGGCTTGATAAAGTGCGTTTATGTGCGCAGCATTGCCTAGGTTGGCTGATGCTTGTGCACTTGGTGTAACTGCTAGATTTACAGAGAGGTGTGAAGTCTTAATCAGATGGAATGACCTTGGCGACTTGGCTTCCCAAGGCTCTGTTGTACCCTCTTTTCACTCTTTCTGCTTTTTTCCAGTTTACTACCTGAGACACTGAGTCCCAGAGGGGTGAACTAATTCACCCAGGCTTCTCAGTTAGTCTCTCAACTCCCAGTTGGCTGCCCATCAGACACAGGAGGCAGACAGCTAACTGGCTCTCTATAGTTTCCTAGTGATGAGGTTATATATGTCTTTGTGTATATGTGCCATATGTTTTTTACGATTCATGTTAAACATGAATTTATTTTTAAAATTTATTTATTTTTAATTGAAGGATAATTGCTTTACAGTATTGCTTTGGTTTCTACCAAACATCAACATGAAACAGCCATGGGCATACCCATGTTAAACATTAATTTATTTACATTGATTGGTAATATTCATGGAATTGCTTTCCATTGTCTTTAATGTAGTGTATTTCAACACAATGCTTCTCAAACCTTAATGTGCAAGCGAATAACCTAGAGATATTATTAAATGCAGATTTTGATTCAGTGGGTCTTGGATGAGCACTGAAATTCTGCATTTCCTACAAGCTCCCAGGTGGTAGTAGTGCTCCTGACTCATATCCTACTTTTTGAGTAGCAAAGTTCTAGCAGATAAGTATGTACTTGAATGAATATACACACAAAAATGAATGAATATACACATAAAATACACACACACGTGTGTCCAAATGTTTGTATATACAAAATCAGAAATACACAGATTATCATTTTGAAGAAGGAAAAAACTAGATCTAAAAGTAGTTTATGAAATGCCATCTCACCACAACAGTACCTCTTGTCTTGTGCTGTAATAAATCATTCACATCAAGTCATTGTTTCTGTTCTCTAAAAGAGCCATTATTCATAACTTGAAGTTAATGAGTGTATATTGCTCTCCAGACTCTATTTAAATTGCTTGCACATCTCATTGATTCTGAAAGCCAATGTCATTTTATTGCCCTCATTTTGATTATATTTTAGAGGTTTATTGATAATCAAATAAACATGAAAGCAAGCCATAATGGATTTTCTGGTTACTTACTAAAATGACTAGGTTTTTAAAGAGTTTTTTCCCAAGACTCCATTATTGCTTTCCCCAATAAGACATTATTTAGCCCTCAATAGAGTAATGTCAATGAAAGTGGGCTGCTCTGGGAAGATAGACTTCATTTATATCCTTTTGTTTACCATAACATTTTTCGAGTACCGTGAGAGAAAACAGCCTATTAAGACTGCCGTCTCTCTTTCTAGTTCCTTTAATTATTTATTGTCTAAGAGTAGATTGAACATTTTAGATAGAGAAGACTGTTGATTAATGGACCAATAGCAGACATAATAATAATGGTTACATGGACACTAACACTTTTTGAACACCTGCTTAACACTGGACTCTGTATTCTGCACTTTACGTATATTCATGTTTTGCAAACTGGAATCTGCCAACCTGTTTGCAAGTTATATTCAAGAGTATTTTAACTTTGCTGCCAACCTAGAAGACATACCCTAAAACCAAGTGTCTGTGCTTGCATTTAAAAGAAAAACAGACAGACTAGGGCTGGGACTAGTAAAGGCAAGTAAAGGTACTTAACCGTCTACCAAAAGGGGACCATCTCTAAAAAAAAAAAAAAAAGAGAGAGACAAAGAGACAACCTCAGTCATCTAGATAGATGCAATAGTTTAAAAATCAAAATGAACACCAAAAGTCATGATGAACAAAATATAAAAATTTTAAATAAAGACTGAAGCTGATTCTGTCCAACTCAGTCTCACTCACCTCCCCCTAATCCCAGACCTGAGACAAGATTTGAATGGTTTAAAAGGTCTGAGTTTAAATTTCTAGCTACATGACCTTAAATAACTTGCTCAACCTTCCTGATTCATATTTTCTCATCTGTGAATCAGAGTTATCATGGTCCCTGCCTACCCCCTAAGATTTCTGTGAAAATTAAATGAGATCGTGTAGGGGAAGCACCAAGTATGAAGCCTTATGTATAGTAAGCATCCCACTTTTCCCCTTCTTCTCTAAGAGATCCCTCATAAAGCCAGCGTCTTAACACTTTGACAAGCCTTGGAGTATGAGCACCTAATCTATCAATTTCATGCTTTTGATTCCACAGAGCAACCAGAAGGCCGAGGTCCTTAACCCCATGATCAATAGTGTATTGTTAGAGGTAAGTGGGCCCCCAGAGAGAAAATGCTTCTGAATTAAACCAAATGTTAGAGCTACACATTTTGTCTTTCTCCCAGACAGCAAGTATTACTGCAATTCTAAATTTTATCGTCTACAGTCGTTTTTGAGTACATTTGTATAGTTCAACCAGCTGTAAACCCTCGAGTGAAACAACAATACCTAATTTTCAAGAATTCCTGATTATAAAGAGAAACGCTAAGCTTGCACGTTATTTCTGTCGCTGTTTCCTCCGGCAGAAGCACATTTCTGCTGCCAAGTTTGACACCAGATTTAACACTGTGATTATTGGCTGCAACGAGGGATTCTTGCTCAATGGTGATTTTTTTGTAAAAGTGGGCACTTCCCTCCATTCACAATAACCTTAGGTTTAGCAAAATGTTAGAGCTACACATTTTGTCTTTCTCCCAGACAGCAAGTATTACTGCAATTCTAAATTTTATCGTCTACAGTCGTTTTTGAGTACATTTGTATAGTTCAACCAGCTGTAAACCCTCGAGTGAAACAACAATACCTAATTTTCAAGAATTCCTGATTATAAAGAGAAACGCTAAGCTTGCACGTTATTTCTGTCGCTGTTTCCTCCGGCAGAAGCACATTTCTGCTGCCAAGTTTGACACCAGATTTAACACTGTGATTATTGGCTGCAACGAGGGATTCTTGCTCAATGGTGATTTTTTTGTAAAAGTGGGCACTTCCCTCCATTCACAATAACCTTAGGTTTAGCTGGGTCTAAGCTCCAGATTGGCAACAAATGACAGGTAAATATTTAGCGTCTGCCCATTCACTAACCAGAGGCAAGATCCTCTGTGACCACTCACTCCCTGGCCTGCCCACACACCAGGACATTGTAACATGGACGTGCAGCTGCCCCACACAGCTGTGGCTTTGCCAGAAGCAGCGATGTAAAAGAAAAGAAAAGAAAAGGGACCTAGGACGCTTCATTCTTGACCCGTAGGCACTGTGTTCCATCTGTGGCTAGTGGGGGAAATTCTTCTATTACGGATCAGCCATAAGGAACTGGCACTTTTGTAGCCCCACGGCACCCAGCTGAAGCTGCAAGGTGTTGCCAAGTTAAGTTTGAATATCAGCAGTGTATATACAGTGGTTTCTTGCTCTCTGAAGTACCTGTCAAATGCAAAATTTGGAAATTACAAAAGTGCAGGAGGGCTACATATAAATAAATAGCAATGCACTTAGGAATTGGGTCTTACCTTTGAGGAAAACTACCAAGGTACAGGAGTAACAGTGGCGACCCTAAGTGTTATTGCTTAAGACACAGCCTCCCAGAGGGGTGGAGTTGACATGCAGGGAAGATTCTGGAGGATAGAACTAAAGGAAATCCAGGCAATCAGAGGCAGAACATGGAACCTGAGAACCTTTTCCCTGGTCACCCAAAAGGCATTAGCAGATGAATTACTGTTGGTCATGAAGAGTATGAAGTCAAATTGTTTATTCATTCCTTTGGTGGAAGTTTTCTCCTGTTTTAATTACCTGAAACTTTAAGTGGTCTCTTGTGGAATACTGTCTGTTAGAGCACCCATGAACATGAATAGCAATGTCAAGTATCCAAACCAAGTGGAGAGTACCAACATGAATGGGAGGATGACAGCATTCAAGGATTTGCCATGAATAATTGCACAATATCTCCAGTAACCCATTATTGTTTATTCATCTATATGTGTTAGTCACTCAGTCATGTCTGACTCTTTGCCACCCCATGGACTGTAGCCCACCAGGCTACTCCGTCCATGGGGTTTTCCTGGCAAGAATACTGGAGTAGGTTGCCATTTCCTTCCCAAGGGATCATCCCAACCCAGAGATCGAATTCAGGTCTCCTGCATTGCAGGCAAATCCTTTACCGTCTGAGCTGCGAGGGAAGCCCTTCTTCATCTGTAGGTTAGGACAAACTACAGCCTCTTTCACGCTGTGCCTTTGTGTTATTTCAGGGCAGTGGGATTGATCTGGGAAAAGGATAAGCAAGACTGGACATGGGTATTGACTATACACACATAATATACCCTAAAGTGTAAGTCATGTCCAACACTTTGTATCTCCATGGACTCTGTTCATGGGATTCTCCAGACAAGAATACTGGAGTGGGTTTCCGTTTCCTTCTCCAGGGATCTTCCTGATACCAGGGATCAAACTCGGGTCTGCTGCATTGCAGGCAGATTCTTTACCATCTGAGCTAAAGGAAATATACCCTAATATGCCCTAAAAGTCTATGGAAATGGCTTGCCTCAAGTGAATTCTTCTCTCTGCTAGTGTAGATCATTCAGAGCTGGTTGCAAGCATTCAACAGAATGTGTTTATATCTGCTTTAAGCAACAGCATTAAAAGAAAAATATTCTAAAACAGTGTGGAGCTTGAGGAGAAGAACATTATCAAATGGGATTAATTGTCAAGCTGGAACTCTGACAGTAACCCTTCAATGACAATTTTCTCCATTTACAGGGCTGCAATAGCACCACATATATACAGGATGCCTTCCAGCTGCTGCTGCCTGTCCTGCAGGTTTCACACATCCAGACCAGTTGTTCCAAAGCACAGCCATGACCTGGCCAGACTTCATCTTGTTAAAAGAAACAATGGACCCTGTTGCTCCGATGTGCATTTCATGGGAAGTTTTCCATGCATCCAGCCACAGACGCCCGTTTGGAGACACTACAAGCAATTTTGCACAGACAGTATTGAAAATGCAGGTCTAAAGAGAGTATCATTTCTCTTAATGTATATGGTTGTTTTTACAAATAATTATGTTTCACAGCTTTGTATTGATAATTTGCTTTAATCTAGAGTTCACTCACAAATATTCATTTCCATTTTCCTGGTTAAGCATGTTATCTTTGACAAGTTATGAGCGGACCCTAGACTTTAAATTTCTACTTAAAATTTTCCCATTCTTATAGTATGACTTTAAATCAGTTCTTATAGCAGACTTAGTTTTATTATATAAATGCCATGGGCAGAGATAACACTACTTATCGATTTTTACCTATTATAGTGAAAGGGGAATATAGGTGTCTCTTTATAGTCATTCATTCTTCAAACAAGCATATATTGAGCTCCTACTGTGTGCTCACAGTAGAAGAACATGATCTCACCCCAGTAGAAACAGATATTCTGAAAGAGGACTTACAATCATTCTGAAAATGCTTTACAATACTAATAACTTTTCTAAACCTTAAAAAAATTTGACGAACAAGGTAAATAAGTATTTTTTAAAATGTTCCACCCTTCAGCAGATTGGATTTTTCCACATTCCTTGAACTTTTTTATCCAAAACTTTGCATATGGGATGAAAATACATATTATAAGGGATACTAAAGAATATTTTGTTTAAAACTGACTTCTTATGACCATAAGTACATAATGGCATAATCACAGAACTTGCAAGTATTTAGATAGAATATTAGAGGGATTACAACACGGTAGACCCCCAGGGCTGCACTTTAAAATCTACTACAGTTGAGTCAAGCTATTCCATGAATACACAGATCACACTCCCTGGTGGCAAATGCCATCGTTGCTCCTAAAGACAGAAAATATCGATGTGTGGATAACTAAATGGTATTACAATCCAAGAGGCTACACCAAAGACCCTGCAGCCAGGAGAGGCATCGTCAATGGCAAGTTCTCCCCTCCAGCCCCCAGTGTTCACTCTGGGTAGGGGTTTCATACAACGCTCTTGTCTGGGAGCCCCAGTGAATCCCTCCCAGATACTATCACAAGCTGTCTTACCCAGTGGCTCTCTTCTGGTGAAACAAAGCCTGTACGTTTGCCTCATTCACATTTGCTTTTATTCCCCTAGTGGAATAGACCAACTTTTGTTCCATATAGGTAAAGTAGGGATCTTTTCATATCATCCTACTTCTTAGCAATTTATTTTCCAATATCCTGCATTTCATTTGTATAACTCCTGAAACAGCCAAATGGAAAATATAAGAAGTTATTTATAATCTGGAAAAAAATTCTCTGTGGAATCAATTAAAGGTGGTTTTTCCTACTTGCTTTTTGATTGCCTGAAATGTTTCTGCTGTTAAATCTAGAGAACAATTAACTGATGAAAATGTTGCATTTGCCTCTTCATAAATTTTAGACTTTTTATGTATAGAGCAGAGGAAAGGGTTGAGATTTACAATTTCCTCATATCAGAGTTTTTTTAGCATCAGATCAACTTATGGATGTTAACAGGAAATGTAAAAGAAACGGATAGTTGCAAAGGGGCTAGAAATTAGACTTTAAGCCTTCACTCACTTAGTACATAGCAAAATTTTTAATCATGAAATGAAATATAAATCTACAAAAGAATAAGAGAATTATTTTTTAAGTGGTGACATTATTTGCATTGCACTTATATATCTTTTAATGATAGGATGTGAGGATTGCCAAGTGAAAACACAGGCTGAGAGATGATTCCTGGGGCCTAGCTCCATGGTCTGTGAATTATATTATTTAAGAGAGAATCATCATTTAAAATATATCCACTCTCCAGGATTGCTCTTTCAATACTGTTTTTCATCATCACTTTTAAATAATTTCTTTTTTGCTTTGCTTTAAAAGCTAGCAAAGCACATGATCCAGATCTGAGCAAATGTCAATCAGTTACTGAATGAATGATTTAACAGGCTTACTCTGGAAGTTTTGTATTCCTTCAATAATCCTTTACAGAAATTGGGTTCATTTCAACCTATGCAATTACCCTGAACATGCATGCCAGTCTTTTTTTTTTTTCTTACATCAAGTGCAAAAGAAGTTTTAGTCTAAATAATGAATGTAGTCTTGTGCCTATGCTTGTGCCTTATTAAATAAAAAGCTTCAAAAGCATATTTCAAATGCAAAGCAAAATGCGTCCAAGAAAATTGCTTTGGGATATTGATACATGCAGTTCTAAAGGGCAAAATCCCAACTCTCAGAGGAAAGTATTTAATCCTGAACTTCAGACAGAAGCCTCCCTTCCCTTCGGGTCTCACACTGGGCTGTACATCAAGCCCATGGTTAAATGAGCCATGTGGCTGGCTGGGCAAAACCAGGGATGAGCCGCTTCAGCTGCAGCCACCAAGGGGTAGACCATGGACCTCAGCTGCAGAACTCCAAAGGGAAGAAGCACCTTGGACAGATTATGTGCAGATTACTTGAGAGAAATCTGAACCCAGAAATAAGTGTCTCCTGTGCTTTGTATTAATAGAAGTCAGCTGCCCCAAGGTGATCCCATATCTGGAAAGTTAAATTCTGTACAGGTCGCCAGGCTGTGCTTAAGTTAGAAACAAAAGCAGGCAAATTCCTGTCACAGCCATCCCAGAGCTCTAGGACATAACGTCTTAGGAAGTAATTCAGCAAAAATGTGAAATAAGCATGTTTCCCTTCTTTCCTAAAAAAAAGTATACATTTGTAATATGTATGTATGCGGAACAGATGAGGTGGATCATACACATGACTTTAATTCATATTTAATTTTATAAAAGCAGTTATTCTTCAGGGTCAAGCTAGTTTTTTGTAATGTCAAAATTGCCCTTTGATCTTCCTCTTAAGCGTGCCCTACATTCTGATATTCAGATCCAGGCTTTAACTTGGTTTCTTAAACTGTTGGTTTGTAAAATCACATCAGAAGAAATCATAATGAAAATTCATTTCAGAACTGCAATTTTGCCTTGATTTTGTAGTTGATTAAGATTCAAAAAGCCATCAGAGTGGATTCAAACCAGCCATTCTTCACATTGAAAAAAAAAATCATGTAGTCAACCATTTGTTGTATTTTTCTAGCTATCTCATAACTTATTCAGGTTTATGTTCATTTTCTGTATATTTAAAAAACTTCCCTGGCGGCTCAGACAGTAAAGCATCTGCCTACAATGCGGGAGACCTGTGTTTGATCCCTGGGTCAGGAAGATTCCCCTGGAGAAGGAAACGGCAATCCACTCCAGTACTCTTACCTGGAAAATCCCATGGATGGAGGAGCCTGGTAGGCTACAGTCCATGGGGTCGCAAAGCCAGACAGGACTGAGCGACTTCACTTCTGTATATTTGCCTATAATAGATGCTCCACTGCAATGTCTGCTGTTAAACAAATCTGAGTTCTTTTGTGTGTATACGCGCTTAGCTCCTGAAAATAATCTGAGTTAGTCTACCCTTTGGGCATTTTACTTTTAGCAATGATTAGCTTATTACAGCCCAATAGTAAGAAATTGATGGTGTTTCTGATATTTCTGGTGTCTAGAGCCATCATAGACTGGGAATAGAACCTGATTTTGTAGGATAAGAATTTTGTGTTGAAATTGAAGCTGTTACCTTTGTCTGGATCAGAGAGTGTTTTTTCTCTGCATGAGCTGTCAGCCAAAAAGCAATAGGATTATGTCTGCCTGTGGTCACTGCTGACTCACTTGAAGGCCTGTCTCTTCTATTGGTCTCAAAGAAATTCCATACTGCAAAAGAATAGTATGTACATTTCGTATATGACTCCCCTGAGAACAACAGTTTAGGGTGATTCCTAAATGGTCTGTCTCCCTGCCCTGGGTTTCACCACTAGGTTTCTAGAGCTGCCATTTGGCGGGAAAAGTCAGCATAGAAGCCAAGAGCAGATGGATGAAACCCTGGCAAAAAAGCAAAACGAATCCTCTGCCTTTGAGTCCCTGCCATCTTTATCCTGCTTCTCTCTCAGGACTTTCTTGACAGTCATTAAGTGCCTCTTCCAAGATAAGCTTTCCACATCCTGACTCTCTTTTTCATGTCTCCTCTTCTTCCCTATCTCCTTCTCTACATTTATATTCTCCCTTCCATTTACCTCACCAGAAAACAATCCAGCCAAAAATCTTCAATAATAATCATTAATGTGTATTTACTGTGTGCTGGGCACCGTGCTGAGTGTTTTGTATGTATCATCCCATTTACTCTCCATAATTACCCTAATGGGTAGATACTACAGTTTCCGCTGCTCAAATGAGAACATTTAGATGCAAGGAATTTTAGAACTCATCTAATCTTACACAAGTGGTGAAACAGAACCAGGATTCAAACCCATGTCATTTTGGCCTGACCAGTTAGTATTATAAACTCTTCTGTATAACAACAAAAGAGAAAACTAACATGTTCTTTTTAGAGATAGCTGAATATTTATGTGTTTAGCTCTCTTTATACCGTGAGGTGGATTTGTAGCTGAAAGATTTGGTCATCAGCTGTGGTTGTTTCCATGCAACTGAGAACACACTGGGGCCAAAGAGGCGCAGAATGAAGCCATGCGAGGTTATTGGGCGCTTCTCACAGCAGGCCTCTGCACCTCTTCACAGATATTTACATCAAGCAGCTCCCTGGTCAGCATCAGCACAGCAGCATGTTTCACAGGTGCCTTTGACTGTGCTGAAATGGCTCCGTTTCCTCCTCCTTCCCTGTCACTGGTGCCAAGGAGTTCCATTTGTAAATCACCACCCTTCCTGGAAATCCTTAACCCTCTACTACCTACTTGGAGCTTGCAGTGGTTTTATGCTTCCCTTGCCTTGAAGATTACCAATTTTAGGCAGCCTCTCTGTTGAATCTTTAGTACCATGGGCTGTGAGATACTGATAAGTATTTTAAAGATGCACGCTGTTAAGCCCAAGAAATGGTGGTGGTGGTGGTGGTGATAGAGATGATGATGGTGGTGGTATTGGCTGTGATGATGATGATGGTGGTGGGTGATAGAGATGACGATGGTGGTGTTGACGCTGATGATGATGGTGGAGTTGGTGATGATGGTTGTCATGATGCTGATTATTTTGTTGGTGGTGATAAAGATGATGGTAGTAGTTATGGTGATGATAATGATGCTGGTGGTGACAATATCTTTATTCACTAACTACTTAACTTTGTTACAGACACTTTACCTCCATGGTCTCAATTTAATTCCCAGTATCATCCTTATGAGATAGCGACTATTATCATACTTATTTTCCAGATGAAAAGCAAACCTCAGAGAGATTAAATAATCTGTCTTAGGTTATCCAAATGTTAATCAGAAGTGATAGGATTTATATGGAGGGAGTATATAAAATGCTAGCCAGAGCCCCCAGACAAGCAGATACCTGGTCATAAAAAAAGTTGCTCATTTTCACTTGGGTTGAGTTCTTCTCTTCCAGCTAATACCTGGGCTCTTTCTCTAGCCAGTGGCCTCCAGCAGAGACAGATTGCTCCACAAATCTCCCTGTCAGAAGCCTAACCACATTTTTCCTGCCAATGCCTCCCAAGAGAAAGTGGGTAGCCTATGTGTCCCATTCTCCCTCATGTTATAAATCTCATGCTGAGCGATCCATTTATCACTGAAAACTGTGATCGCCTCTTAACACTTCTGCAAGAAAACTCTAGTCTGCTATCTTTGGGAAAAAAAAAAATCCGCTGCTAAGAAATGTGATTAAGGATGAGAAACCAATGATGAACTGCAGGACAAAAAGACTGGCCATTTCTGTCAGAAAGAATTATTTGGTCCTAGAGGGCATCTTAGTCAGAGGATATAGGGCCTCTTATATATAGAGGATAATTTTCTTCTAGACAGCTTCACACATCCCTCCTTCACTTCTTTGGGCTTTTTAATCAAAAGCCTCCTTCTTGGTGAGGTATCTCCAGGTCAAATTTCAGTCCTCCCAATATTCCCTTTTCCTGCTTTGTTTTTTTCTCCTTAGAATATATCACTGTCTACCATCATTTATATCTTACTGCTACTGAACCAAGGTCCAACTGCTCACCACTCAAAAGCTATTAAAGAAGCTGGATTGGTGAAAGGAAAGCTTTATTTTGGATGCTAGTAACGGGGAGGGGGAGGGTGGACGCCAACTTCTCCCCATCAATCGGAGTAAGAGCTTTCATAGACAGAGAGGGAGGGCTACATGTAGAAATGGCGCAGTCAGCTCTGACAGTCATCTGAAGATTGGTCATCTGTGGTTTGACCTGTGTCATCGTGATTAAGTACAGCTAATCTGCAGTTCTGGGGTCAGTTTGTTCCCATTTCCTTGAGGCCAGTTCTCAGAACTGTGGCTGCTTATGTCATGGCTATAATCTGGGCATCACGTGGTTAACTTCTCCACTTGGTGGAGTTTCAGCATCTATAACATAGATGACATGATACAGCTTAGAATACTATCTGCAGCCCTTGAGGAGGAACGAAAGGTCTTTGATTATGCTTAGTGACATCATTATTATTATTTGGTCTCCTCTGACTGCTTTCCTTTGTTTCTGCATTTTCTCACTTCTCTGGTTAAACTTATTGTTTGGCTAAAGTTTTTCCACAGACAAAAGGCAGGCTGAGAACATGGCTGGGGGGAAGGACCATAAGGTCTTGCTTTATTTCATTACTTGTCTGTTACTTGTCTGTTGTGTTAGGATTTAATTTCTATGAGACAGGAATTTTTTGTCTGTTAATATATTCCCAGCATGCAAAGCAGTGTTTGACTCATAGTAGGTGCTCAGTAGTGATTTGTTCAATGCACAAATACATCAAAGTCTTAAGTGTTTAATCTGTAAACACTGAAAGAATGGAAACAGGTGTATAATAGGGTAATTAATGATGGAGACTATCTGGCCAAGTTAATATTAACTATAGAAGTCCTTGTGTCCATGTTAATATTATATGGTGTTGTAGCATAAATGGGCATGATTT
Organism: Cephalophus harveyi; assembly: GCA_006410635.1. Lineage (NCBI taxonomy): Eukaryota > Metazoa > Chordata > Mammalia > Artiodactyla > Bovidae > Cephalophus > Cephalophus harveyi. The sequence continues at coordinate 61,709 of SJYT01053044.1, read as the reverse complement.
AGGTGCTTAGAAGTACATAAACTTTTTTTTCATTAAAGTAAATGGAATTTATACTTTTTTACTTAGAAGAATTCACTCTATAATGGATTTTTCAAGACTCTTCATCAGGCAGGGGTAGCCTACAGTGAGAAATTAGAACCACTTATTTAGTAACCACTCTTATTTGTTAGCTATGGTCTACCAATACTGTGAGATATTATGCAGTGGTTAAAAAAGACTAGAAAGAATGTATCTTTGTCTGTTTCGGCTGCTTTTATAAATATACCATAGACTAGATGGCTTAAACAAGAAACGTTTATTTCTCTGGATAAGATCAAGGTACTGGCAGATCTGGTGCCTGGTGAGAGCCCACTTCTGGCTTTGCAGATGACTGTCATCTCATTGCATCTTTACATGGCAGAGAATGAAGAGACAGAGGAAGCAAGCTCTCTTATGTCTCTTCCTATAAGGGCACTAATCTTATTCATGAGGTCTCCACCCTTACTTGTAACCTAATTACTTCCCCAAAGCCATCCTCCAAATATAACCACATTGGCTTCAACATATAATTTTGGGAGGATATAAACATTCAATCCATAGCAAGATGGAAGAGCTCTCTGTACTAACAGAGCTCCAGAATCACTGCATGAAAAAAGAAACCTGTAGTATGGTAATTACAGTATCAGTTCAGTTCAGTTCAGTCACTCAGTCGTGTCCCACTCTTCGCCAGGCCTCCCTGTCCATCACCAACTCCCGGAGTTCACTCAAACTCATGTCCATTGAGTCAGTGATGCCATCCAGCCATCTCATCCTCTGTTGTCCCTTTTTCCTCCTGCCCCCAATCCCTCCCAGCATCAGAGTTTTTTCCAATGAGTCAACTCTTCACATGAGGTGGCCAAAGTACTTGAGTTTCAGCTTTAGTATCATTCCTTCCAAAGAACACCCAGAACTGATCTCCTCTAGAATGGATTGGTTGGATCTCCTTGGAGTCCATGGGACTCTCAAGAGTCTTCTCCAACACCACAGTTCAAAAGCATCAATTCTCCTGTGCTCAGCTTTCTTCATTATAGTATATTTATCTCAAATAACATGTAATAGCATACACAAAAATATACTACACACACACACACACACACACATACACGTTCCTGGAAGACAGTCTGGAGAGATACACACAAAGCTATTAATGATGCTTGTGACCAAAGATGGATAGGGTTGTAGTAGGATTGGGAGAACTTCAGAATTTGACATAATAATCAAAGAGAACTCCAGTGTTATTTGTAATACTTTTATAATGAAAATGTATTAATGGATGACTTATGTCACAAAATTTTTAAAGGTCAAGACAAGAAGCAAAAGAAAATAGTTTCTGTTGAAGAAGAGGATAGAGTCCTGCCAGGGACTTAAAGTGTAAAATACAAAGGTTATTTTTCAACAGAAGGGCCATAACTGTGAGTGAGAGCATCTTAATGATTTGGATTTCTTTGCCATCAGTGTGCCTATAAAGCTCTAAGACAACTTAAAGGATTATACAGATCTCTCCTTATTTTTTCAGAAAAGCCCAAATCAAGTATTCCAAGTGCGCAGTTTGTAAAGATTGTGATGATATAAACAGAAAAAAAATTATCATTTCAACCTCACTGGAAAAAGCCAACTTCCTTAGCCAGATAGTGTAGTGTGTCTAATCTTCCTGCTAGACCTGAACAATTCTAGGTCTGTGTAATGACTTCAGAAGCAATTTCAGAAACTTCTGGAGGGAAACACCACACAAATGAATGAGTCTGTGGTTCCCCGGTTATTAGCTTGATGCCCAAATGCTTTTTTATCATATTTGCAAGAGGCAGTTTACAATCTGCTCTTCTTGACAATGTAGCCCAAGGGGATTTAAATCCCTGCATTTGCAATTTCTGTCTCTTCCTCTCCAAATTTATGGAGAAATAGTAGACACGAATAATGTGTTAGGGATGAAAGAACTGAGGTCTCTGTTCCACTCCTGCAGCTCTATTTCACTCAAAGGAGAGTAATAAATGGAAAACAAAGAAAAGTCTCAGCAGATAATGAATCTGAGTCCTAACGACCTTCCCAAACTACAGAAATCAATTGTAACTTACTTGGCATTGCCCAAACTATTTGATGCCTGTAGAGAAGTATGAAAATATTTTTGACTGTTTAGGGCCACAGCTGGGCATTTTAAGTATGTCCTCTATGATTCATGAAGAGTCAAAACTACTCTTCCACAAAAAGGTGAAAGTCATCCATCAGTGGTAATGGAAAACTTGCTTCCTACCTGCCCTGTCTATTGCCTTGATGGTGGTGTGATTGATTATTAAGGAGTCTTGGACTATTCTGCAGCCCCCAAGGACCATAGCATGGCCATTTATATAAGATATGGGTATCACAATCCAGTGCCTGATATCCCACATCTCTCTTGTAAAACCATTTGATTTCTGGCCAGGTATGTAGAGTGAAAACTCACATTTACTCAAAGGAAGTCATGTGTGAAATAACAGGCTTGCTTGCTGAAAGTAACAAGTCTGTCATTTGACTGGTCATCTCCATCTGGATTGCTGTGAAGGCAGCAGTTGGTCAGTCACTGCTAGGGCATCGATACCTAACGGGAATAATATACATCAATGGTCTGAAATCACTTGGCTCAAAAGCAAAAGGCTCATTGATTTTTAAGTGCAGGAATAAAGTCCTCCGTGTGTTGCATCCAAACAATCCACCCACTGTTGCCTTTTTGCCTCTTTGAGATAGTCATATTTTTTCCTTGTTTCCGGAGCTAAAACTAAAACAAATTATGAAATAAAGTAAAAGAGGAAAACATCTATTGATTTTAATGAACCTCTACCCTTTACTCATTCAATCATCCATTCATTCATATATTCATCCAACTAGTTCACAACATTATGCCAACTGTTGTGCACTCTACCAAATAAAATAGGGTTCAACTTGAAATTCACTTTGCAGTTTTGTCATCCAAAACCATATAAATCAGTTTGAAAAACAAATCTACTATCCTACTAGGTATATCCATAGTTTCTGCTTGTTGTTGACTTTTCATGTGTTTGTTAGTCTTCTTTGGAGAAATGTCTATTTAGTTCTTTGGCCCAATTTTTGATTGGGTCATTTATTTTTCTGGAATTGAGCTGCATGAGTTGCTTGTATATTTTTGAGATTAGTTGTTTGTCAGTTGCTTCATTTGCTATTATTTTCTCCCATTCTGAAGGCTGTCTTTTCACCTTGCTTATAGTTTCCTTTGTTGTGCAGAAGCTTTTAATTTTAATTAGGTCCCATTTGTTTATTTTTGCTTTTATTTCCAATATTCTGGGAGGTGGGTCATAGAGGATCCTGCTATATTTTATGTCAGAGAGTGTTTTGCCTACGTTCTTCTCTAGGAGTTGTATAGTTTCTGGTTTTATGTTTAGATCTTTAATCCATTTTGAGTTTATTTTTGTGTGTGGTGTTAGAAAGTGTTCTAGTTTCATTCTTTTACAAGCGGTTGACCAGTTTTCCCAGCACCACTTGTTAGAAATTGTCTTTTCTCCTGTTTGTTGTTGTTATTGTTTAGTCACTAAATTGTGTCTGACTCTTTGTGACCCCATGGACTGTGACCCGCCAGACTCCCCTGTCCATAGGATTTCCCAGGCAAAAATACTGGAGTAGGTTGCCACTCCCTTTTCCAGGGGATCTTCCCGACCCAGGGATCCAACACACATCTCCTGCATTGGAAAGTGGATTCTTTACTTCTGAGCCACCAGGGAAGCATCCACGTATCTGCTAATAACATGCAAATTTCTACCTGGAGCCCTAACATCACTCCTGGATTCCAACCATAGAGTCAGCTTCCTATCAGACACCTGTGTATCAGTGTTTGGGTGTTCCACTAAACTTAATCTGAACATGTCTGAATTGGATTCATCACCTTTCCCCCCTCCTCCTATTAATATATTTTCTTAATTGGGTGCATAGTGTTACTTCTGCCAGAAGCCTAGCTGTCACCCTAGGCTCCTACTTTTTCTTTACCCTCAGTGCCCAGTCAGTTTCCAAATGCTATCGGTTATTTCTTTGTATATCTTCCTGGATCCCATTGCCTCCGTCTTGTTTCCCTTTCTTCTCATCATTCCTGTGAACTGGCATAATAGATACTGAAGGACGGCAGCATATGCCACCCCAATATATGATTGTAGGGGTTCAGGACATACCATCCCCAAATATGCTGCTTTGGTATGTTGATTACTGTTGAGCTGTAGGCTCTTGAAAAACAGCAAATACAGGGAGAGGCTTTGAACTTCTGTTACTTACCTGAAGACAGATACTCCATAAGGGACTCAGTTGTCATAGATTCCTAAACTGGGAGTTTCAGCAACCAGGGAAGACTGCCTCAGTACGGAAGAGGAGACCAGCAGTCAACACCACTTCCAGACAGACTTTATCACAAACCATCGTACCCACCTATTCTTCTAAAGGTCCACTCATCTTTCCAAAAAATCATTTGCTCTACTCTAAGAGGCGGACATCTCCTGCCCCCTTCCCTATTTAGAATTCAGGATTTAAGTCCAAATTCTAAGCTACCTCTTTGAGTTACTCATTTTTCCCTGGGTATCACCCTTGTATACATGAGATTACATGTTAGTAAATTTCTGATTGTTTTTCTCTTGTCAATCTGCCTTTTATTGCAGGGGTCTCAGTTAAGAACTCAGATGGTGGGGAGTAATTATTTTTCCTCCCCTATGATACCAACCTGGTGTCCGTGCAGGTATTAGTTCCCCTCTAATCACCGACCGTGGTAGTGTCAGTGTAGATTCCCTAAGAGTGCAAATCTGGTTATTCCTTTAATTGAAACCTTCATTGGCTGAACCCCAGCATCTGGGAGAATACCCAAACAAAGTCCTTTATAGTCTGGTCCCTCCTACCTTTTAGGGCACCTTCATCAATTCCTCATCAACTCAAGGGCAGAACCCACAGAGATCCTTGTGGATGGCCCCTTGCACCACGCTCCCTCTCAGCTCTGTGTAGTGGCAATTTAACTTATGCAGCTGCTACCATGCATTGATTGGAGCCCATCAGGGGCCCGTATGAACTGAGAAATTGAACGTTATTGATAATGTCAGAACTGTGCATTCCTAAAATCAGCATAGCATCATTAGCACAAATTGTGCTTTAATGGAATTTATCCTAGACTGGATTTTTAAAAATCTGGCTATAATATAACCCCCAAAGAGGGATGAAATTTCCTCCAGTGTCTCAATCTTTTCTCACTGCAGTGATTGAAAAATGTACTCAGTGATAATCAGGAAGGAAAAAAAAAGAACTTTCCTGAGAAGTGGGTTAACCATTAATAAACCTTTTTTCTTTTTAACCCTAAGGACTTCCTAAACCTTTTAGTGTACTATTGTGCATTGAAGCTCTCCAAAAGGGGACTTGAGGGTGCAGCTTCTCTCTAAATTAAACAGGGAAGCCTATATCTGGAGCAAAAATTAACAGCCACCTTCAGTGGTGTTCCTCTGAATACAATCTGGCTTCCCTCTCTTCCAATAACTCTGTGTAATAAATCATTCTTTCAGTTGTGCAGTAGTATTTAAGGGCTGCCTGCTTAAACTTTAATTGGTTAAGCAGTTACAAGCTCAAATTATAGAATATGAAAAATATCACAATAGATCACAGTATTGTCAGTTTTCCCCTGCAGAACCCTGACATTCTCAAGTTTAACAAAGCCCATCTCTCTCCCATGTTAATTACCACAGTGTCCTTGAAACAGAATAGCATGGTTATTACAATGTCAAAGAGAGCATGCTTCCCTCTCCTGCATGTCAGGAGCCCGTGTGTGTGTGTGTGTGTGTGTGTTGGAGGACATATAGATCTTAAAGTAAACTGCTCTTTTCCATACACAACTGCCCAAGTGCCTTCATATATGTTCTTTCCACTCTGTCCAACTTCTTCTTTAAGTGTCAGATTATACCCCTTCCTCCAGAAAGTCTTCCCTCATTTCTTCCTCCTTGATTTCAGCGCCCTTGTCTGGGCTCCAATAGCATTCCATTCATTAAGTCCACAAACACTTACTGGGTAATTGCTACATCAGATACCAGTACTTGTTAATGGTGCTCAGATACTAGCTTGTTTGGGGCACAGATAGGCCAACCTGGTCCTCAGGGAGGGGGCGCTATACACCCAGGGCTCTTACCACCAGTTCCCAAGAGAGGCAAGAAGCCTCCTCCCACCACATTCTCCCTACTGCTCCTCCAGCACCACCCATCCATGCAAACCAGCAAATTCTCAGGAATACAGCCTGTGTGAATTCTGCCACTAAAACATACCATTTAAAGAGATCCTTTTTTGCTCACATTGATCGAATTATTCTATTAAAAAACCAACAGCTACTACTGAATAATGAACTTTTCTTCTAGCATTAGTCTGTAATTAAGAGAGCTGGAATAAAATAGACAATTTTTTAAACACCCTTTTTTTCTACTGAATTTTTCACTCTGAATAAAGAATAATGTCCAAAAAATCTTACTGTGATGTAAGCATTAAGCACTGTCAATTTGTTTCGACATAGCGGAACTTTGTTTTGATAAATTGCTTAAAAATAAAACTTACTTTGTCTGTTTGCCAAAACAGGATGGGGAATGGAGATGATTTCCTGTTTCTTTGTAACAAATTTCAAGCAGAATAATGTGTTTTAAATCCAGTAAGCAGAAAAGGACTTTCTGGGCACTTAGTTCATAGCATTTTCTAATCAATATTTGGGTGTTTTTGTATTGTAATTAGTACCTTTCACCACAGGGGATCTTGAGATGAGTTCGAAGAATTTGACTCTTAAATAATCTATTAAATGATTCACTTTTGATCCTATTTGATGAGCATCCAGAGCAAAAAGCTTCCCTCTGAGCAATTCATCTCACAACTACCAAGTAATCAAGTTCTTTAGATGTATTTGGTTACATGGGTAGAGACAAGAAAAACATTTGTTGTGTAGGAGTACTTACAGTTCAGTGGTGTTCATAAGTGTATGCGGCAAGCATCACTGGGACACCAGAGAGTCATGCTTGCTAGAAGTGTGCACAAAACCCCCTCTTGCTAGAAGTGTGTACAAAACCCCCTCCTGCTAGAAGTGTGTACAAAAAGGTATTGGACAATCTTCTTTTCCTAGGAAAATGAATCTACTTTTATCTCCATAGCGAGAGTTAATAATTAAGATGTAACAGAGTGTTAAGGGCATGGACTTTGAACTGAGACCACCTGGTTCAAATCTCAGCTCTGCCACTTAAATCTGTGTATCCTTAAGCAAGTTGCTTAACCTCTCTGTGCCTTACTTTCTTCATCTGTAAACTGGGATCCTGATAAGAGTACTTGCTTTCTGATATTGTGAGATAAATGAATTAACCAGTACATTTTTAGTGCCTAAAGTGGTGGCGGTGATAGTTTAGTTGCTAAGGTCTTGTCTGACTCTTTGCAGCCCCATGGACTGTATAGCCCACCAGGCTCCTCTGTCCATGGGATTTCCCAGGCAAGAATACTGGAGTGGGTTGCCATTGCCTTTTCCAGGGGATCTTCCCCTCCCAAGGATTGAACCTGGGTCTCCTGCATTACAGATGGATTCTTTACCAACTGAGCCACCAGGGAAAGCCTCTTCCCATTCCTACCCTAACACTGGGCTATTTGGGCAGCAGTTGTCTAAGCTATGATTCCCCAAGGTGACTGAAAAAATAGAGCAGATATTTATCTTTTAGTGGGAATCGAGGAAGACTTTCTCCACATGCACACAGCTAGAAGCTAAAGTTAAAAATGGGAGATAATCACTTTCAGAACCCTAACCCATATGTTTCCCTAGAGCAAACCACTTCCTTTCCAAATACGAATTTCTTTATAGATAGTTGAAAATAGTTAAGGCTCCATATAAGGATATAAACTGATGCCTGTCTTTACCAGATGCCAAATCTCTGAAAGGACTACCTCAGAAACAAAATTTTTAACTCCTCCAAGCAAATTATGAATTTAGGGGAGAAATGAAAATTTTAAGGTCACCATTCTGTATTAAGTATGAGAGAAAGAGGAGAAAGGCAGGCTGTGGTTTATAATAAAAAGGAATGAAAATAAAAAGCAGGCTGCATTACCCTGGGCAAAGGAGACCCTGTCTTATTCCCAGTTCTGTCACTGATAAGTTCTGTGATGTGACCTTGAGAGAAACCCTCAACCTCTGGGAGATTCAATTTCATCAGCTGTAAAATAAGGGCACTGACCAGATGATTTCTAAGATTTCTTACAGCTCAGACATCCTATGATTTTATGAAATAAAATAGATGTTAGATGTTGTATATAGCAGGCTACTGAAGCAGGAAATGATCTTTTTGCAAGGATGTTACTGGTGGCTCGTGGAATCGAAGGGAAGGCTGGAGAACCAACCTCAGGATCAAGACAGTTTGGAGGGTCTGGGTGGATCCTAGAGGGTCTAAAAGCAGGAATGATGCAACTTAACTGCCAGAATGAAGAACTCAAATAATATTTTCCATTCTCATGTCACTATAAATTCAAAGTCCTGAGAAAGTGGGTCACATTGGTCTAGCTCAGGTCACATGTCACCCCTTGGCTGATGGGCAAGAAACCTCGATTTATATACAGCCTTGCCAAGACATCGTTCAATGGATGAGACATAATTCCTACGAGGAAAGTGGCATAAGATCACAAAAGAACGATAATGACAACCATTCAACTCTTCACTACAAATACTGTGCCTGCCTTTGTACTCTCACACACTGATAATCACCTTTCTATGTAGAAATAGTTGGGCTATTTTCACAGTCCATCTGAAAATAGACATATCTTTGGAGGAAATGATAGCCCTGTGACAACCCTGTGGACACCCATCATGAAATGCTGGATGAGGACACGTGCTGATGAAGAGCCTTGCTTCTGCTAAGTCACTTCAGTCGTGTCCGATTCTGTGCAACCCCATAGACGCAGCCCATCAGGCTCCCCCGTCCCTGGGATTCTCCAGGCAAGAACACTGGAGTGGGGTGCCATTTCCTTTTCCAATGCATGAGCCTTAGTGTGCCTCAAAAGGTTGTCCCTAGGGGGAAGCCTGTGTTTTGTTTTCAATCGGTTTCTCTCTGCACATCTCCTTAGGATGAGGAGCATTCTAGGAAGCACTCATCCGTCGTTTCCTCTTCTTCAATGTTTACAGAGGCCTGTTTTCATTCTGACAGTCAATTTCTCTCCCTGCTTAAAGAACCAGGCCAATCTGAGTCCTTCTAGACGCTGGTACTCAACTGGTAAAGAATCTGCCTGCAATGCAGGTGACCCTGGTCTGATTCCTAGGTCGGGAAGATGCTCTGGAGAAGGGAACAGCTACTCACTCCAGTATTTTTGGGCTTCCCCAGTGGCTCAGCAGTAAAGAATCCGCCTGCAATGCAGGAGACCTGGGTTTGATCCCTGGGTTGGGAAGATCCCCTGGAGAAGGGAACAGCTACCCACTCCAGTATTCTGGCCTGGAGAATTCCATGGACAGTCCATGGGGTCGCAAAGAGTCAGACATGACTGAGCGATTTTCACTTTCACTTTCAAACCAATCATAATGGTCTCAGTCCCCCTGTGCTGTCATCGTTGGGTTTAAGGGTAGGTCTGTGACCCAATTGCCACCTGGCCTGGAAAGACTATGACTTAGCACGCACACTTGTGACCCAACTCTAGACGCTCTGACATGAGGAGAAATCTTTCCAGAAAGGGGCTTCCTATAACAGCTTTTCACTTTTAAAAAGAACAGAGTGGTGGAAGAACGTGCTGTGGGGCCACCATTTAGTACAAACTGTCCTTGAAACCATAAGAGGGGAAGCCTGAAGACAATGCCAACAAGTAGAAGACAGCAGAGAGGAAAAGGAGGAAAGAGCCAGGTGCTCAATGAGGTGAGTTCTTGAGTTCACCAACTTGGGAAACACCCTACTCAGATTTCTGTTGGGTGAGACAATACATCTTCTTATAATTTTATAATTTACATCACTTTGACTTGGGCTTTTTATTTGCAGATGAAAGTATCTCAAATGATAACCTAAATATTATATTCTTTCAATAAGCAATAAATTTATCTCAATATTTCCCTCTAGTAACAGCCTTAACTCTGAGGGTTGGGGAGGGAATAACTCATCCAGAAGATTTTGTGAAATATTATTTTTGCTAAAATGGACTGTTTTGCCCCATGCCCTTTCAAGCACACTTCATCTTGTCCTTCAAATTAAAGAAGCTTCTAGACCACTCTGTCTTTACTAAAGTAATGATTCCTAGTTCATAGAGGATTTTAAAATGCATCTGTTTGCTGTCATACCTCTCCGTTAATCAATAACATACCTATTTAGATTTTTCAAATGTAAGAACTTCCTTTCAACCATTATCCTAATATTTCCACCCAACAGAGTAGCACCAATAGTTGGAAATGGTTAAGAAAGATGCAGGGATTTCCCTGGTGGTACGGTGGCTAAGGCTCTGCACTCCCAGTGCAGGGCGCCCTGGTTTGATCCTTGGTCAGGGAACTAGATCCCACATGCTGTGACTGAGCGTTTGTGTGCCACAACTGAGAGTTCAAACACTGCAACTAGAGATTCCGCAAGCTGCAATTAAGATCCGGTACGTCAGTTTTCATTCCAATCCCAAAGAAAGGCAATGCCAAAGAATGCTCAAACTACCACACAATTGCACTCATCTCACATGCTGGTAAAGTAATGCTCAAAATTCTCCAAGCCAGGCTTCAGCAATACGTGAACCATGAACTTCCAGATGTTCAAGCTGGTTTTAGAAAAGGCAGAGGAACCAGAGATCAAATTGCCAACATCCTCTGGATCATGGAAAAAGCAAGAGAGTTCCAGAAAAACATCTATTTCTGCTTTATTGACTATGCCAAAGCCTTTGATGGTGTGGATCACAATAAACTGTGGAAAATTCTGAGAGAGATGGGAATACCAAACCACCTGACCTGCCTCTTGAGAAACCAGTATGCAAGTCAGGAAGCAACAGTTAGAACTGGACATGGAACAACAGGCTTTCCAGATGTTCAAGCTGGTTTTAGAAAAGGCAGAGGAACCAGAGATCAAATTGCCAACATCCTCTGGATCATGGAAAAAGCAAGAGAGTTCCAGAAAAACATCTATTTCTGCTTTATTGACTATGCCAAAGCCTTTGACTATGTGGATCACAATAAACTGTGGAAAATTCTGAAAGAAATGGGAATACCAGACCACTTGACCTGCCTCTTGAGAAATCCATATGCAGGTCAGGAAGCAACAGTTAGAACTGGACTGGAACAACAGACTGGTTCCAAATAGGAAAAGGAGTGCATCAAGGCTGTATATTGTCACCCTGCTTATTTAACTTATATGCAGAGTACATCATGGGAAACACTGGGCTGATTGAAGCACAAGCTGGAATCAAGATTGCCGTGAGAAATATCAATAACCTCAGATATGCAGATGACACCACCCATATGGCAGAAAGTGAAGAAGAACTAAAGGGCCTCTTGGTGAAATTGAAAGAGGAGAGTGAAAAAGTTGGCTAAAAGCTTAACATTCAGAAAATAAAAATCATGGCATCCGGTCCCATTACTTCATGGCAAATATTTGGAGAAACAGTGGAAACAGTGTCAGACTTTATTTTCTTGGGCTCCAAAATCACTGCAGATGGTGACTGCAGCCATGAAATAAAAAGGTACATACTCCTTGGAAGAAAAGTCTGACCAAACTAGTTCAGTTCAGTTCAGTCGCTCAGTCATGTCCAACTCTTTGCGACCCCATGAATTGCAGCACGCCAGGCCTCCCTGTCCATCACCAACTCCCGGAGTTTACTCAAACTCATGTCCATCGAGTCAGTGATGCCATCCAGCCATCTCATCCTCTGTCGTCCCCTTCTCCTCCTGCCCCAATCCCTCTCAGCATCAGGGTCTTTCCCAATGAGTCAACTCTTCACATGTGGTAGCCAAAGTACTGGAGCTTCAGCTTTAACATCAGTCCTTCTAATGAACACCCAGGACTGATCTCCTTTAGGATGGACTGGTTGGATCTCCTTGCAGTCCAAAGAACTCTCAAGAGTCTTCTCCAACACCACAGTTCAAAAGCTTCAATTCTTCAGTGCTCAGCTTTCTTCACAGTCCACCTCACATCCATACATGACCACTGGAAAAACCATAGCCTTGACTAGATGGACCTTTGTTGGCAAACCTAGACAGCATATTAAAAAGCAGAGACACTACTTTGCGTACAAAGGTCCATCTAGTCAAAGCTATGATCTTTCCAGTAGTCATGTATGGATGTGGGAGTTGGACTATAAAGAAAGCTGAGTGACGAAGAATTGATGCTTTTGAACTATGGTGTTGGAGAAGACTCTTGAGAGTCCCTTTGCCTTCAAGAAGATTCAACCAGTCAGTCCTAAGTGAAATGTGTCCTGAATGTTGATTGGAAGGACAGATGTTGAAGCTGAAACTCTTAACACTTTGGACACCTGATGTGAAGAACTGACTCATTTGAAAAGACCCTGATGCTGGGAAAGATTGAAGGTGAGAGGAGAAGGGGGCGACAGGATGAGATGGCTGGATGGCATCACTGTCTCAATGGACATGAGTTTGGGTAAACTCTGGGAGTTGGTGATGGACAGGGAGGCCTGGCATGCTACAGACCATAAGGTCATAAAGAGTTGGACAGGACTGAGTGACTGAACTGAACTGACTGAAAGAGAAGGCATTTCAGATGGAGAAAGGGCTGAGCAGAACAAGCAAAGGTTCAGTACCAATAGCCTGAGAGCCACATGTGCAGGGAACAACAGAAGGCTTGCTCTGATGAGCACAGAGAAGGAGTGCACCCTAAGTTGACAGCCGGTGACCTGTGGAGCTTATGAAATGTCAGTGCTCCCAGGCCCCTCCCCAACCTGAGACGAGCTTCAGGAATCAGCATATTTAACCCCTGTGTGCTAAGTCATTTCAGTCATGTCCAACTCTTTGTGACATTATGGACTGTAACCTGCCAGGCTCCTCTGTCCATGGGATTCTCCAGGTACAGATACTGGAGTGGGTTGCCATGCCTTGATAGAACCCATGTCTCTTATCTCCTGCGTTGGCAGGCAGGTTCTTTGCCGCTAATTTCTGATGGAACCACTGAGAAACAGGCATGGCTGGGTGACTGAAAGTAAAGGGAAGACTGAAGGGTAGACAAGTAGCTCTTTGCCCAGGATGCTCCTGCAATAGGGTCACAGGGAGAGTTCCCTCCTCCTTCCTACTTTCCTTCCTCTTTCCCTTCCTCCCTATCTTCATTCCTTTCTTCTTTCTATAATTTTCTTTCTTCTTCCTCTTCTATTCTTCCTCCTGCTTCTTCTTCTCCTCCCTCTTTATTTCTGCTTCCTCTTTTTCTTCTCTCTCTCCCTCTCCTACCTGAGCCTCAGGCCAATTACATTTGAATTTCTGAGATTGGGGCCTTTGTATCAATGTATGTATGCATTTTTCTTTTTGTTATGGGAAGATTTAAATGTGTATAAAAGTAGGCAGTGCAGGATAGTGAACACCTCTGCACCCACCCCATCACCCAGCTTCTACAATTGTAAACTCTCCTCTACCCTTTCTCATTTCACTTGTACCCTTACCACTTCCCATCTTCTGTATTGTTTTGAGGCAGATCTTGGACTTTATAAAATTTCATCCATAACATTTCAGTGCGTGTGTGCTCAGTCGCTTCAGTCGTGTCTGACTCTTTGTGACCCTATGTTCCTCTGTCCATGGGATTCTCCAGGCAAGGATATTGGAGTGGGCTGCCATGCCCTCCTGCAGCAGATCTTCCCGAGATCAAACCCACATCTTCTGTGTTTCCTGCATTAGCAGGCAGGTTCTTTACTGCTGAGCTTCCAGGGAAGCTGCAACATTTCAGTCTGTATTGCTAAATAAGGACATACAATGATATCATACTTTTATCATATCATGAAATAGCCAGTTGTGTTTTAATAGGTTACTGTTTCATCATTGTGACTGTTTGTGTACAGTTTTCTACAGATTGTTTGAATTAGAATTTTGATTGTTAAATAGCATCACTGACTCAATGGACATGACTCTGAGCAAATGCTGGGAGATTATGAAGGACAGGGAAGCCTGGTATGCTGCTCTGGGTCTCCAAGAGTCAGAAATGACTTAGTGACTGAACAACAGCAACACAATAATGTTGGCTGGGATATCTCTTTAAATACGTAATATCCCCTCTCCATTTCTCTCTCTCTCTCTGTTCAAAAAACTCGATTGTTCTTCAAAATTTTCTTTATTCTGCATTTTGCCGGTTTCTTTCCTATGGTATCTCTTAGCATCAGTTCAGTCACTTAGTCATATCTGACTCTGCAACCTCATGGACTGCAACATGCCAGGCTTCCCTGTCCATCACCAACTCCCAGAATTTGCTCAAACTCATGTCCATGGAGTCAGTGATGCCATCCAACCATCTCATCCTCTGTCATCCCCATCTCCTCCTGCCTTCAATCTTTTCTTTCCCAGCATAAGTGTCTTTTCTAATGAGTCAGTTCTTCACATCAAGTGGCCAAAGTATTGGAGCTGTAGCCTCAGCATTAATCCTTCCATTGACCATTTAGGACATATTTCCTTTAGGATTGACTGGTTTGATCCTCTTGCAGTCCAAGGTACTCTCAAGAGTCTTCTCCATCACCACAAATCAAAAGCATTGGTTCTTTGGCACCCAACTTTCTTTATGGTCCAACTCTCACATCTGTATATGACTACTGGAAAAACCAGAGCTTGGACTATAAGGACCTTTGTTGGCAAAGTAATGTCTCTGATTTTAATATGCTATCTAGGTTTGTCATAGCTTTTCTTCCAAGGAGCAAGCATCTTTTAATTTCATGGCTGCAGTCACCATCTGCAGTGATTTTGGAGCCCAAGAAAATAAAGTCTCTTGCTGTTTCCATTGTTTCTCCATCTATTTGCCATTAAGTCATGGGACTGGATGCCATGGACTTTGTTTTTTGACTATTGAGTTTTAAGCTAGCTTTTTCACTCTCTTCTTTCACCTTCATCAAGAGGCTCTTTAGTTCTTCTTCACTTTCTGCTATAAGGGTAGTGTCATCTGCACATCTGAGGTTATTGATATTTCTCCCAGCAGTCTTGATTCCAGCTTCTGCTTCATCCATTCTGGCATTATGCATGATGTCCTCTGCATGTAAGTTAAATAAGCAGGGTGACAATATATAGCCTTGACTTACTCCTTTCCCAATTTGGAACCAATCCATTGTTTCATGTTTGGTTCTAACTGTTGCTTATTGACCTGTATACAAATTTCTCAGGAGGCAGGTCAGGTGATCTGATATTCACATCTCTTTAATAATTTTCCATAGTTTTTTGTGATCCACACAGTCAAATGCTTTGGCATAGTCAATGAAGCAGAAGTAGATGTTTTTCAGGAATTTTCTTACTTTCTCTATGATTCAGCAGATGTTGGCAATTTGATTTCTGGTTCCTCTGCCTTTTCTAAATCCCGCTTGACCATCTGGGAGTTCTTGGTTCACATGCTATTGAAGCCTGACTTGGAGATTTTTGAGCATCACTTTGCTAATGTGTGAGATGAGTACAATCATGCAGTAATCCAAATTACATTCTTTGACATTGCCTTTCTTTGGAATTGGAATGAAAACTGACCTTTTCCAGTCCTGTGGCCACTGCTGAGTTTCCCAAATTTGCTGGCATATTGAGTGCAGCACTTTCACAGCATCATCTTTTAGGATTTGAAATAGCTCCGCTGCAATTCCATCACCTCCACCAGCTTTGTTCATAGTGATGCTTCCTAAGGCCCACTTGACTTCACATTCCAAGATATCTGGCTCTAGGTGAGTGATCACACCACCCTGGTTATCTGGGTCATGAAGATCTTTTTTGTATAGTTTTTCTGTGTACTCTTGCCACCTCTTCTTAATATCTTCTGCTTCTGTTAGGTCCATACCATTTCTGCATACTAGCATATGAAACATATTTAGCATATTTTCTAGTTATTTATAGTTGGATCCAGAGGTTTTAAAAGATTTCTGTTCCAGTTTTTTTTTTTCAAGACCAATATCTAGGTAATGATGTGTTCTTTCATTATGAGCACTTAATATCTGTTTGCTTCTCTTATTAATATATTAGCAACCACTGATGAGCAATGCCTTGATCCATAATTTAACAGAAATTGCCAAACGATGATATTCTATCATCTCTCATTAACTTGTTGAAATGTTTCTATAAAGAGACATTTTGTTTCATCTGCTAGTTGCTTAAAAAGTGGTACAGTCTAGACAGGAAAAGCAGGATACATGATTCTTTTCCTTATTTACCAGTTTGAAAAATAATGAATTTGTTCATTAGCATTGTACAGTAAATTCAATTATTTAGTTAGTTTATTTAGTTTACTGTGAATTTAAACATGTTTGGCATATTCCAGTCCATTGCAATGCTACTCTTACTGATTCTCAATTCTTTCTTTGCCTGGTGGGGACTTCAGTTTGGACTTCTCCAGAGTTCTTCTGACATGACCTTAATAGTATTTAAAGCATTATTTGCTTTCTAGTATGACAGAATGTGTCAGAATCATCTAGGATACTTCCTGTCCCAAACCTGAGGTCTAGCTTTGATATCTTTCATTGGGAAGCCATATTTTAAGATGACATGCTGGATACTAGTGGTTTGCACTGCTATTAGGCCATATTTCTAAGCCTTTTAAATGGAAAATGCCAGAAAAGTTTTTATTTTCTAAGATACTCTCACCTCAAAGATCTATAGATACATTCCATTCAAACTCAGCACTACAGTATTTGTTTTATGTCAGTATGTTTTTTTCCCTAAATCTCTCCTGAATCCCAGTTTTCAATGATATGAGGAATGTTAGAAGAATATTTTAGAATAAGCCATTTGCTTTGACTTGTAGTGATCACACAAAAGTTTCAGATTAACAACAAACACATCTTTTCTAATAATATTATTACTGGAACCTTTGTTATCTTTTTATTCTTAGTGTATATGCCACTTGGGGTTACAGTCAGTTTGCATGCATGCTGTCACTTCAGTCATGTCCAGCTCTTTGTGACCCCATGGACTGTAGCCCACCAGGCTCATCTGTCCATGGGATTCTCCAGACAAGAATACTGTGAATCCCAGTTTTCAATGATATGAGGAATGTTAGAAGAATATTTTAGAATAAGCCATTTGCTTTGACTTGTAGTGATCACACAAAAGTTTCAGATTAACAACAAACACATCTTTTCTAATAATATTATTACTGGAACCTTTGTTATCTTTTTATTCTTAGTGTATATGCCACTTGGGGTTACAGTCAGTTTGCATGCATGCTGTCACTTCAGTCATGTCCAGCTCTTTGTGACCCCATGGACTGTAGCCCACCAGGCTCATCTGTCCATGGGATTCTCCAGACAAGAATACTGAAGTGGGTTGCCACAGGGGGAAGAAGTATATAGGCTGGTGTAGTTTTACTGTTGTTGTTTAGTTGCCAAGTCATGCCCGAATCTCCAGGGGATCTTCCTGACCTAGGGATCAAACCCATGTCTCCTGTGTCTCTTGCACTGTAGGTGGATTCTTTACCACTGAGCTACCGGGAAGCCCACAGTCAGTTTATCTATTTGATTGCACCAGCAACTGGTTATCTATTAAAGCTCATTTTATTTTCATTTAAAGAGGCTAATTTATAAGTTTTCCTTGGAGACGAACAGAGATCATTCTGTCATTTTTGAGATTGCATCCAAGTACTGCATTTCGGACTCTTTTGTTTTAGCCTGTCCCACCAGTCCACTCCAGTACTCTTGCCTGGAAAATCCCATGGACATAGGAGCCTTGCAGGCTACAGCCCATGGGGTCACAAAAGATTCGGGCATGACTTAGCAACTAAACAACAACGACAACAAAACTACACCAGCCTATATATTTCTTTCCCCTATGGATAGCTACTTAAACAATGTGTGGTTTGTCATTCTGTTGTTTATGTTCAGTAGATCATTATTAATCTCCAGTTATCTTATGTGGAGTAACTTGGAGATCCTTTACTATAGAAACTGATGAGCTGAAATGTTAATTTTGTGAAACATAGATTTTGTACAATGTTTTAAAAACTATATTTCCTACATCTAGATTAGTGGCCAGGACCTAGCAGGTGATCAATAAATGTATTGAATGAATGAATGCTTATTAGAAACCTGGGATAAGAAGAATGAGAGGATCAAAGATGAGCTCTTTTGAAAAGTTAATCTGACAGCAGTGATTAAGGTAGCTTGGACGGAAAAGCTGAAAGCTGGGTCATCAGTTTGGAGGTGATTAATTGGAAGATAGTAATTTTGAAGGAAGACACAAACACTCAAGAGAGTGTGTGTGTGAATTCCATGGATTGGCAAGGTGCCCTGGGCTGGCCGCACTGACCTTACTCATGTGTCCATGGTGAACTGGCAGGCTGCTTAGCCTCACTATATCCCTGGCAGTTGGTAGGCTTTTGCCTGGAGCTCTCTGATTGTTATCTGTGTCATCTCACTTCTTGGGATCTTTTCATCTTTCATCCTACAGGAGGCTAGCTTGGGTTCTTTTTCATCTATGATGGTCTTAGGATACCAGTATAATAAAGGCAAGCTCCAAGATGCAAGTGTTTCTCACTCATTTCTCTGCTGTGGCANGGGATCTTTTCATCTTTCATCCTACAGGAGGCTAGCTTGGGTTCTTTTTCCTCTATGATGGTCTTAGGATACCAGTATAATAAAGGCAAGCTCCAAGATGCAAGTGTTTCTCACTCATTTCTCTGCTGTGGCATGCTTGCTAAGATTCTACTGGCCAGAGGAAGCCATAGTGACAACTCTGATCCAGGCGGTGAAGAGATAGACTTTAGCTCTTGGAAGGGAAGATTTATGACTACTTTGAGTTTCCCCATGTGAGACCGTTTGAAACAGATACATGAGAAAGTCATCTACTTCTTATAATGTTTAGTTCTAGTTCCTTACATGGTTATTAGTTTCAACTTTGTGTCCTTTCTCATGCCCTTTCCTGAAACTTTTTTTTTTAAATCCACATAGCTAATTTTGAGTTCCATATCCTCATCCAAACCATCCTTGTCTAGTATTTCACTTATAAAAATTTCTTTAGTATCTCTGCTTTTACGTTGGTGATTGCCTTTTAATTATATACTGTTTTGTGTGTTTGTTCTCTAAATTCTTTATGTATGCTTCTCCTGAATTCTCCTTTAACTCGTCTTATATTTCCGGTGGAATATTTGGTGAATTTCAAATAGTACTGGAATCTAAGTTCTCTATAAATAATTATTACTTGAATTTTGGATTGACTAAGAGAACCCTTCTGGAATTCAGCATTACCAAACCCTCTTTGCTTCAGTTTCTAGTGGATCTGTCCAATCATAATTTGCCATGTCTAAATACAATGGTTAAAGCTTCCCTTGTGGCTCAGCTGGTAAAGAATCCACCCACAATGCGGGAGGCCTGGGTTCAATCCCTGGGTTAGGAAGATCCCCTGGAGAAGGGAAAGGCTATCCACTCCAGTATTCTGGCCTGAAGAATTCCATGGACTGTGCAGTTCATGGGATCACAAAGAGTCAGACACGACTGAGAGACTTTCAGTTTCAGTTTCAAAGCATTCTGGTTAAATTCAGTAGATGACTTGTTTCTAAGTATTTTGGCAATGGGATCAAATCAGTTAAAATAGTTTTATTGTGCTTTTTGAATGACTTTATACATGCAAAGATACCACTTTTAAGCCTTGTATGTATAAAACCCTTAATAAGCCATGTGCAGGAGAAGGAAATGGCAACCCACTCCAGTGTTCTTGCCTGGAGAATCCCAGGGACGGGGAAGCCTGGTGGGCTGCCGTCTATGGGGTCGCACAGAGTCGGACACGACTGAAGCGACTTAGCAGCAGCAGCAGCAAGCCATGTGCATGTCTAAGGAAGGGTCTTGCTGTGGTCTGCATAGTAAAACAAAGGAAGCAGCAGAGATTGTGACAATCCAGAGTGTGGATTATCACCCTCCCAATGAGAAAGACCTTGTTGGAAGACCTCCTTTATCATGTTGGAGAAATCTCAAGGAGACTTAGTGGTGAGAGACAGAAAAATGAAGATGAAGGCTAACAGGACAGGTGGGAGAGAGCAGGGTAGGTAGTGCAATGCTAGGACAGCAGAAGGAACTACAGCTTCTGCTTTGATTTCGTTTCCATGGGTTGCAGAAGAGTACTTAGAAGTCCTCAGAGTAGCAAGAACTAAAGAAGCCCTTTTCTTATCCTTATTGAACATTGCAGAGAAATGTGAAGGCAAATGGTGATACTGCTGAGAGAAAAAAAGATTGGGTGGGATCATTCTAGATCCTGGAAGAGAGAAAGAAAGGGAGGTGAAATGGAATTTATGCAAAAGCCTCTCCTCTTAAGACAGTGATGATCTTTGCACCGTGGTTGAATAGATCTCTACCCAATTATGGGTAAAGTTTTAAATTCAAATGAAAACTGCCCATAAGGCCTGACTCTAATAAAATTATTTGTGATATGATCCACCATTTTGGTGTAGGATGCTGAGGGTATTAAAAATTGTGGTGGATTTTTTTTTTTTTAAAATAATGAGAGATTCTGCTTTGTCTGAAGAGTATCAATTTAGACTAAAATGAACCTCAAAAGTCTACATCTGTCTCCTATTTTAAAAAAGAACTACAGAGGATTTAATATGTATATACGGAAAGAAATGAGACTTAGCACTATGCATAGCAATTCATCAGTGAGACAGCTACTAGTGTACAGAAGTCTAATAGATGCTGTCATTTTTAATAATTGTTGGAGACTGCTTGTCAGCAGATTGGATTGTTTGTCATAGACATCGACGAACTAACGTATCCAGATCTTGAACTTATTGCATATGTTTTAAATATTTAGGTAAATATATTATACATGCATGTGTATATTTTTAATGAGATGAATGTTTTCCTTTGTTACAAAGTTTCAGGATTTGTCTAATGAGGCCTGAAATCTTTTTACTAAATGGTGGAACTTGTTATGATATTTATATCCCCTAACATCCAATCATCCTGGTTTTAATGAAAATATTTTCCTTAAATATTTTGAAAGTAAAGCTTCTTCACTGAATCAAAAGTGACATTTTAATTTGAACTCTTCACTATGGAAAGAGTTTGCAGTCAAAATTTGTCATTAAAAAAACTCGATTAAATGAAAAATAGTGATATACTGGCTTGCTCCTACAAGCCTCTGGAGCAAAAATGCTGAAGTTACTATATTTTAATACTTGGTTGGCTTCTTTTACTGCCATGCAGAGATTAAGTGGGAGGCAGCTCTCAGTGCAGCTGGAGAAGGCCATGGCCTTAAACTCAGAAGAACTGCAATTAAGACAGAACCTCCCCTGGTGGCTCAGATTTTTGGTAAAGAATCTGCCTGCAATGTAGGAGACCTGGGTTTGATCCCTGGGTAGGGAAAATCCCCTGGAGAAAGGAACAGCTACTCACTCCAGTATCCTTGTCTGGAGAATTCCATGGACAGAGGAACCTGGTGGGCTATAATCCATGGGGCTGCAAAAAGTCAGAGACGACTGAAGCAACTAACACTTGTCATTTATCAGTGGGATGATTTTGTTGAAGTAACTTAGTTTCTTCATCCTTAATTGGGATGAATAATAGATATATCACAAAGGCTTCAGACAATACTGTATGGACAAGTATTACATGCAAACTCTTATAGAAATGTAAGATTATTAAATATATGTTTTTTATGTTTTCTAAGAAATGGTCTTGTTTATATTCAGGTTCTTTAAAAATATATTTGTCTCTATATTCTTATTACAAAAGAGATACATGGTGAAGGCAAAAAAGAAAAAAGAAAATTAAAATAAACAATAAAGGAGTAACAGAATCATCTATCATCATTCCAAACAATTATTATCACAGGTTTCTATCATTTTAATATGAATTTTTATATATGCATATAGGTTTTAAAAGTATACACTGTTGTTGATGTTGTTGTTCAGTTGCTAAGCTGTGTCTGACTTTATGCAACACCATGGACTGTAGTACAGCAGGCTTCCCTGTCCTTCACTATCTCCCAGAGTTTGTTAAAATTCATATCCATTGAGTTGGAGATACCATCCAACCATCTCATTCTCTGCCCTCCTCTTCTCCTTTTGCCTCCAATCTTTCCCAGAATCAGAGTCTTTTCCAATGGGTCAACTCTTTGCATCAGGTGGCCAAAGTACTGAAGCTTCAACTTCGGCATCAGTCTTTCCAGTGAATATTGGGGGTCAATTTCGTTTGGATTCACTGGTTTGATCTCCTTGAAGTTGAAGGGACTCAAGAGTTTGAAAGCATCCATTCTTTGGTGCTCAGTCTTCTTTGTGGTCCAACTCTCACACATGCACATGACTACTGGAAACACCATAGCTTTACCTAAATGGACCTTTGTTGGCAAAGTAATGTCTCTGCTTTTTAATATACAGTCTCGGTTTGTCACAGCTTTTCTTCCAAAGACCACATGTCTTTTCATGGCTGCAGTCACCATCTGCAGTGATTTTGGAGCCCAAGAAAATAAAATCTATCACTGCTTCCACTTTTTCTCCTCCTATTTGCCATGAAGTGATGGGGCCAGATGCTATCTATGATCTTAGCTTTTTGAATGTTGAGTTTTAAGCCAGTTTTTCACTCTCCTCTTTCATGCTTAACAAGAGGCTTTTTAGTTCCCCTTCACTTTATGCCATTAAAGTGGTATCATCTGAGTATCTGAGGCTGTTGAATGATATTTCTTCTGGCAATCTTGATTCCAGCTTGTGTTTCATCCGGCCCATCACTTTGCATGATGTACTCTGCATAGAGTTTTGCCAAGAGAATGCACTGGTCATAGTAAACACCCTCTTCAGCAACACAAGAGAAGACTCTACACATGGACATCATCAGAGGGTCAACACCAGAATCAGACTGATTATATTCTTGCAGCCAAAGATGGAGAAGCTCTATACAGCCAGCAAAAACAAGACTGGGAGCTGACTGTGGCTCAGATCATGAACTCCTTATTGCCAAATTCAGACTTAAATTGAAAAAAAGTAGGGGAAACTACCAGACCATTCAGATATGAGCTAAATCAAATCCCTTATGATTATGCAGTGGAAGTGAGAAATAGATTTAAGGGACTAGATCTGATAGAGTGCCTGATAAACTATGGGTGGAGGTTTCTGACATTGTACAGGAGACAGGGATCAAGACCATCCCCCCACAAAAAAGAAATGCAAAAACGCAAAACGGCTGTCTGAGGAGGCCTTGCAAATACCTGTGAAAAGAAGAGAAGCGAAAAGCAAAGGAGAAATGGAAAGATATAATACCCACTTGAATGCAGAGTTCCAAAGAATAGCAAGGAGAGATAAGAAAGCCTTCCTCAGTGATCAATGCAAAGAAACAGAGGAAAACAATAGAATGGGAAAGACTAGAGATCTCTTCAAGAAAATTAGAGATACCAGGGGGATATTTCATGCAAAGGTGGGCTCAATAAAGGACAGAAATGG
Source organism: Cephalophus harveyi (assembly GCA_006410635.1). Lineage (NCBI taxonomy): Eukaryota > Metazoa > Chordata > Mammalia > Artiodactyla > Bovidae > Cephalophus > Cephalophus harveyi. Next base: position 38,196 of record SJYT01053044.1, on the reverse strand, counting down.
AAAGGACCTAACAGAAGCAGAAGATATTAAGAAGTGGCAAGAATACACAGAGAACTATACAAAAAAAGATCTTCATGACCCAGATAATCATTTAAGACAGAACCTCCCCTGGTGGCTCAGATTTTTGGTAAAGAATCTGCCTGCAATGTAGGAGACCTGGGTTTGATCCCTGGGTAGGGAAAATCCCCTGGAGAAAGGAACAGCTACTCACTCCAGTATCCTTGTCTGGAGAATTCCATGGACAGAGGAACCTGGTGGGCTATAATCCATGGGGCTGCAAAAAGTCAGAGACGACTGAAGCAACTAACACTTGTCATTTATCAGTGGGATGATTTTGTTGAAGTAACTTAGTTTCTTCATCCTTAATTGGGATGAATAATAGATATATCACAAAGGCTTCAGACAATACTGTATGGACAAGTATTACATGCAAACTCTTATAGAAATGTAAGATTATTAAATATATGTTTTTTATGTTTTCTAAGAAATGGTCTTGTTTATATTCAGGTTCTTTAAAAATATATTTGTCTCTATATTCTTATTACAAAAGAGATACATGGTGAAGGCAAAAAAGAAAAAAGAAAATTAAAATAAACAATAAAGGAGTAACAGAATCATCTATCATCATTCCAAACAATTATTATCACAGGTTTCCATCATTTTAATATGAATTTTTATATATGCATATAGGTTTTAAAAGTATACACTGTTGTTGATGTTGTTGTTCAGTTGCTAAGCTGTGTCTGACTTTATGCAACACCATGGACTGTAGTACAGCAGGCTTCCCTGTCCTTCACTATCTCCCAGAGTTTGTTAAAATTCATATCCATTGAGTTGGAGATACCATCCAACCATCTCATTCTCTGCCCTCCTCTTCTCCTTTTGCCTCCAATCTTTCCCAGAATCAGAGTCTTTTCCAATGGGTCAACTCTTTGCATCAGGTGGCCAAAGTACTGAAGCTTCAACTTCGGCATCAGTCTTTCCAGTGAATATTGGGGGTCAATTTCGTTTGGATTCACTGGTTTGATCTCCTTGAAGTTGAAGGGACTCAAGAGTTTGAAAGCATCCATTCTTTGGTGCTCAGTCTTCTTTGTGGTCCAACTCTCACACATGCACATGACTACTGGAAACACCATAGCTTTACCTAAATGGACCTTTGTTGGCAAAGTAATGTCTCTGCTTTTTAATATACAGTCTCGGTTTGTCACAGCTTTTCTTCCAAAGACCACATGTCTTTTCATGGCTGCAGTCACCATCTGCAGTGATTTTGGAGCCCAAGAAAATAAAATCTATCACTGCTTCCACTTTTTCTCCTCCTATTTGCCATGAAGTGATGGGGCCAGATGCTATCTATGATCTTAGCTTTTTGAATGTTGAGTTTTAAGCCAGTTTTTCACTCTCCTCTTTCATGCTTAACAAGAGGCTTTTTAGTTCCCCTTCACTTTATGCCATTAAAGTGGTATCATCTGAGTATCTGAGGCTGTTGAATGATATTTCTTCTGGCAATCTTGATTCCAGCTTGTGTTTCATCCGGCCCATCACTTTGCATGATGTACTCTGCATAGAGTTTTGCCAAGAGAATGCACTGGTCATAGTAAACACCCTCTTCAGCAACACAAGAGAAGACTCTACACATGGACATCATCAGAGGGTCAACACCAGAATCAGACTGATTATATTCTTGCAGCCAAAGATGAAGAAGCTCTATACAGCCAGCAAAAACAAGACTGGGAGCTGACTGTGGCTCAGATCATGAACTCCTTATTGCCAAATTCAGACTTAAATTGAAAAAAAGTAGGGGAAACTACCAGAGCATTCAGATATGAGCTAAATCAAATCCCTTATGATTATGCAGTGGAAGTGAGAAATAGATTTAAGGGACTAGATCTGATAGAGTGCCTGATAAACTATGGGTGGAGGTTTCTGACATTGTACAGGAGACAGGGATCAAGACCATCCCCCCACAAAAAAGAAATGCAAAAACGCAAAACGGCTGTCTGAGGAGGCCTTGCAAATACCTGTGAAAAGAAGAGAAGCCAAAAGCAAAGGAGAAATGGAAAGATATAATACCCACTTGAATGCAGAGTTCCAAAGAATAGCAAGGAGAGATAAGAAAGCCTTCCTCAGTGATCAATGCAAAGAAACAGAGGAAAACAATAGAATGGGAAAGACTAGAGATCTCTTCAAGAAAATTAGAGATACCAGGGGGATATTTCATGCAAAGGTGGGCTCAATAAAGGACAGAAATGGAAAGGACCTAACAGAAGCAGAAGATATTAAGAAGTGGCAAGAATACACAGAGAACTATACAAAAAAAGATCTTCATGACCCAGATAATCACGATGGTGTGATCGCTCACCTAGAGCCAGAACCCCTGGGATGCAAAGTCCAGTAGTCCTTAGGAAGCATCACCACAAACAAAGCTAGTGGAGGTGATGGAATTCCAGTTGGGCTATTTCAAATCCTAAAAGATGGTGCTGTGAAAGTGCTGCACTCAATATGCCAGCATATTTGGAAAACTCAGCAGTGGCCACAGGACTGGAAAAGGTCAGTTTTCATTCCAATTCCAAAGAAAGGCAATGCCAAAGAATGCTCCAACTACCGCACAATTGCACTCATCTCACATGCTAGTAAAGTAATGCTCAAAATTCTCCAAGTCAGGCTTCAACAATACGTGAACCATGAAATTCCAGATGTTCAAGCTGGTTTTAGAAAAAGCAGAGGAACCAGAGATCAGATTGCCAACATCCACTGGATCATCAAAAAAGAAAGATTTCCAGAAAAACATCTGCTTTATTGACTATGCCAAAGCCTTTGACTGTGTGGATCACAATAAACTGTGGAAAATTCTGAAAGAGATGGGAATACCAGATCACCTGACCTGCCTCTTGAGAAACCTGTATACAGGTCAGGAAGCAACAGTTAGAACTGGACATGGAGCAACAGATGGGTTCCAAGTAGGAAAAGAAGTATGTCAAGGCAGTATATTGCCACCATGCTTATTTAACTTCTATGCAGAGTGCATCATGAGAAACGCTGGGCAGGAGGAAGCACAAGCTGGAATCAAGATTGCCAGGAGAAATATCAATAACCTCAGATATGCAGATGACACCACCCTTATGGCAGAAAGTGAAGAAGAACTAAAGAGCCTCTTGATGAAAGTGAAAGAGGAGAGTGAAAAAGTTGCCTTAAAGCTCAACATTCAGAAAACTAAGATCATGGCATCCAGTCCCATCACTTCATGGGAAATAGATGGGGAAACAGTGGCTGACTTCATATTTTGGGGCTCCCAAATCACTGCAGATGGTGACTGCAGCCAGGAAATAAAAGACACTTAGTCCTTTGAAGGAAAGTTATGACCAACCTAGACAGCATATTAAAAAAGCAGAGACATTACTTTGGCAACAAAGGTCTGTTTAGTCAAAGCTATGGTTTTTCCAGTAATCATGTATGGGTGAGTGTTGGACTATAAAGACAGTTGAGTCCTAAAGAATTGATGCTTTTGAACTGTGGTGTTGGAGAAAACTGGAGAGTCCCTTGGACTGCAAGGATATCCAATCAGTCCATCCTAAAAGAATCAATCCTGAATAATCATTGGAAGGATTGATACTGAAGCTAAAACTCCAATACTTTGGCCACCTGATGCGAAGAATTGACTCATTTGAAAAGACCTTGGTGCTGGGAAAGATTGAAGGCAGAAGGAGAAGAGGATGACAGAGGATGAGATGGTTGGATGGCATCACCGACTCAATGGACATTAGTTTGAATAAACTGGGAGTTGGTGGTGGACAAGAAGGGCTGGTGTACTGCAGTCCATGGAGTCACAAAGAGTCGGACATGACTGAATGACTGAACTGAACTTAACTGACTTCATATAAGTTAAATAAGCAAGGTGACAATATATAGCTTGACGTACTCCTTTTCTGATTAAGAACCAATTTTTTCCATGTCTGGTTCTAAGTGTTGNCCATGGAGTCACAAAGAGTCGGACATGACTGAATGACTGAACTGAACTTAACTGACTTCATATAAGTTAAATAAGCAAGGTGACAATATATAGCTTGACGTACTCCTTTTCTGATTAAGAACCAATTTTTTCCATGTCTGGTTCTAAGTGTTGCTTCTTGATATGCATACAGGATTCTCAGGAGGAAAAGTGGACTGGTATTCCCATCTCTTTAAGAATTTTCCACAATTTGCTGTTATCCATACAGTCAAAGGCTTTAGCATAGTCAATAAAGTGATGTTTTTTTTAGAATTCCCTTGCTTTCTCTATGGTCCATGGAATGTTGGCAGTTTGATCTCTGACACCTCTGCCTTTTCTAAACCCAACTTGTACATCCTGAAGTTCTTCATTCACATACTGCTGAAGCCTAACTTGAAGGATTTTAAGTATAACCTTACTAGCATGTGAAATGAGCACAACTGTACCGTAGTTTGAACATTCTTTTATTTTCATGGTTTATCTTTTGATTTATTCAGGTTTTTAATTTCTTTCAATAAAGTTTTAAAATTTTATTCCTATATCCTTTATATTTTTGTTGCTACTGCAAATGGCTGTATAAAAATATATACAATTTATTTCTTGGTGTCTGTTTTTTTAATATAAATTTATTTATTTTGATTGGAGGCTAAAAAGTTGGCTTAAAGCTCAACATTCATAAAATTAACATCATGGCATCTGGTCCCATCACTTCATGGGAAATAGATGGGGAAACAGTGGAAACAGTGTCAGACTTTATTTGGGGGGACTCGAAAATCACTGCAAATGGTGATTGCAGCCATGAAATTAAAAGATACTTGCTCCTTGGAAGAAAAGTTACGACCAACCTAGACAACATGTTGAAAAACAGAGATATTACTTTGGCAACAAAGGTTCGTCTAGTCAAGGCTATGATTTTTCCAGTGGTCGTGTATGGATGCGAGAGTTGGACTGTGAAGAAAGCTGAGCAGCAAAGAATTGATGCATTTGAACTGTGGTGTTGGAGAAGACTCTTGAGGGTCCCTTAGACTGCAAGGAGATCCAAGCAGTCGATTCTAACGGAGATCAGCCCTGGGATTTCTTTGGAAAGAATGATTCTAAAGCTGAAACTCCAGTACTTTGGCCACCTCATGTGAAGAGTTGACTCATTGGAAAAGACTCTGATGCTGGGAGGGATTGGGGGCAGGAGGAAAAGGGGATGACAGAGGATGAGATGGCTGGATGGCATCAATGACTCGATGGACGTGAGTTTCAGTGAACTCCAGGAGATGATGATGGACACGGAGGCCTTGAGTGCTATGACTCATGGGGTTGCAAAGAGTCGGACATGACTGAGCAACTGAACTGAACTGAATTACTTTACAATATTGTATTGGTTTTGCCATACATTGACATGAATCCAGCACAGGTGTACACGTGTTCCCCATCCTAAATCCCCTACCCAATCACTCCCCATACCATCCCTCTGGGTCATACCAGTGCACCAGCCCTGAGCATCCGGTATCATGCATTGAACCTGGACTGGCGATTTAGTTCACATATGATAATATACATGTTTCAATGCCATTCTCCCAAATCATCCCACCCTCTCCCTCTCCCACAGAGTCCAAAAGTCCGTTCTATACATCTGTGTCTCTTTTGCTGTCTCGCATACAGGGTCATCATTGCCATCTTTCTAAATTCCATATATATGTGTCAGTATACTGTATTGGTGTTTTTCTTTCTGGCTTACTTCACTCTGTATAATAGGTTCCAGTTTCATCCATCTCATTAGAGCAGATTCAAATGAATTCTTTTTGATGGCTGAGTAATACTCCATTGTGTATATGTACCACAGCTTTCTTATCCATTCATCTGCTGATGGACATCTAGGTTGTTTCCATGTCCTGGCTATTATAAACAGTGCTGCAATGAACATTGGGGTACATGTGTCTCTTTCAATTCTGGTTTCCTCGGTGTGTATGCCCAGCAGTGGGATTGCTGGGTCATAAGGCAGTTCTATTTGCAGTTTTTTAAGGAATCTCCACACTGTTCTCCATAGTGGCTGTACTAGTTTGCATTCCCACCAGCAGTGTAAGAGGGTTCCCTTTTCTCCACACCCTCTCCAGCATTTATTGCTTGTAGACTTTTGGATCGCAGCCATTCTGACTGGTGTGAAATGGTATCTCATTGTGGTCTTGATTTGCATTTCTCTGATAATGAGTGATGTTGAGCATCTTTTCATGTGTTTGTTAGCCATCCGTATGTCTTCTTTGGAGAAATGTCTGTTTAGTTCTTTGGCCCATTTTTTGATTGGGTCGTTTATTTTTCTGGAATTGAGCTGCATGAGTTGCTTGTATATTTTTGAGATTAGTTGTTTGTCAGTTGCTTCATTTGCTATTGTTTTCTCCCATTCAGAAGGCTGTCTTTTTACCTTGCTTATAGTTTCCTTTGTTGTGCAGAAGCTTTTAATTTTAATTAGATCCCATTTGTTTATTTTTGCTTTTATTTCCAGTATTCTGGGAGGTGGATCATAGAGGATCCTGCTGTGATTTATGTCGGAAAGTGTTTTGCCTATGTTCTCCTCTAGGAGTTTTATAGTTTCTGGTCTTACGTTTAGATCTTTAATCCATTTTGAGTTTATTTTTGTGTGTGGTGTTAGAAAGTGATCTAGTTTCATTCTTCTACAAGTGGTTGACCAGTTTTCCCAGCACCACTTGTTAAAGAGATTGTCTTTACTCCATTGTATATTCTTGCCTCCTTTGTCGAAGATAAGGTGTCCATAGGTGTGTGGATTTATCTCTGGGCTTTCTATTTTGTTCCATTGATCTATATTTCTGTCTTTGTGCCAGTACCATACTGTCTTGATGACTGTGGCTTTGTAGTAGAGCCTGAAGTCAGGCAGGTTGATTCCTCCAGTTCCATTCTTCTTTCTCAAGATTGCTTTGGCTATTCGAGGTTTTTTGTATTTCCATACAAATCTTGAAATTATTTGTTCTAGTTCTGTGAAAAATACCGCTGGTAGCTTGATAGGGATTGCATTGAATCTGTAGATTGCTTTGGGTAGTATACTCATTTTCACTATATTGATTCTTCCGATCCATGAACACGGTATATTTCTCCATCTATTAGTGTCCTCTTTGATTTCTTTCATCAGTGTTTTATAGTTTTCCATATATAGGTCTTTAGTTTCTTTAGGTAGATATATTCCTAAGTATTTTATTCTTTTCGTTGCAATGGTGAATGGAATTGTTTCCTTAATTTCTTTTTCTACTTTCTCATTATTAGTGTATAGGAATGCAAGGGATTTCTGTGTGTTGATTTTATATCCTGCAACTTTACTATATTCATTGATTAGCTCTAGTAATTTTCTGGTGGTGTCTTTAGGGTTTTCTATGTAGAGGAGCATGTCATCTGCAAACAGTGAGAGTTTTACTTCTTTTCCAATTTGGATTCCTTTTATTTCTTTTTCTGCTCTGATTGCTGTGGCCAAAGCTTCCTAAACTATATTGAATAGTAGTGGTGAGAGTGGCCACCCTTGTCTTGGTCCTGACTTTAGGGGAAATGCTTTCAGTTTTTCACCATTGAGGATGCTGTTTGCTGTGGGTTTGTCATATATGGCTTTTATTATGTTGAGGTATGTTCCTTCTATTCCTGCTTTCTGGAGGGTTTTTATCATAAATGGATGTTGAATTTTATCAAAGGCTTTCTCTGCATCTATTGAGATAATCATATGGCTTTTATTTTTCAATTTGTTACTGTGGTGTATTACATTGATTGATTTGCGGATATTAAAAATTCGTTGTATCCCTGGGATAAAGCCCACTTGGTCATGATGTATGATCTTTTTAATGTGTTGTTGGATTCTGATTGCTAGTATTTTGTTAAGGATTTTTCCATCTATGTTCATCAGTGATATTGGCCTGTAGTTTTCTTTTTTGTGGCATCTTTGTCAGGTTTTGGTGATGGTGACCTCATAGAATGAGTTTGGAAGTTTACCTTCCTCTGCAACTTTCTGGAAGAATTTGAGTAGGATAGGTGTTAGCTCTTCTCTAAGTTTTTGGTAGAATTCAGCTATGAAGCCATCTGGGCCTGGGCTTTTGTTTGCTGGAAGATTTCTGATTACAGTTTCAATTTCTGTGCTTGTGATGGGTCTGTTAAGACTTTCTATTTCTTCCTGATTCAGTTTTAGAGAGGTTTACTTTTCTAAGAATTTGTTCATTTCTTCCAAGTTGTCCATGTTATTGGCATATAGTTGCTGATAGTAGTCTCTTATGATCCTTTGTATTTCTGTGTTGTCTGTTGTGATCTCTCCATTTTCATTTTTAATTTTATTGATTTGATTTTTCTCCCTTTGTTTCTTGATGTGTCTGGCTAATGGTTTGTCAATTTTATTTATCCTCTCAAAGAACCAGCTTTTGTCTTTGTTGATTTTTTTCTGTGGTCTCTTTTGTTTGTTTGTTTGTTTTTGCATTTGTTTCTGCCCTAATTTTTAAGATTTCTTTCCTTCTCTTAACCCTGGGGTTCTTCATTTCTTCCTTTTCTAGTTGCTTTAAGTGTAGAGTTAGGTTATTTATTTAACTTTTTTCTTGTTTCTTGAGGTATGCATCTATTGCTATGAACCTTCCCCTGAGCACTGCTTTTACAGTGCCCCACAGGTTTTGGGTTGTTGTGTTTTCATTTGTTTCTATGCATATTTTGATTTCTTTTTTTATTTCTTTTGTGATTTGTTGGTTATTCAGCAGCGTGTTGTTCAGCCTCCATATGTTGGAATTTTTAATAATTTTTCTCTGAACTTGAGATCTAATCTTACTGCATTGTGGTCAGAAAAGATGCTTGGAATGATTTCAATTTCTTTTTTTTAATTTACCAAGGCTAGATTTATGGCCCAGGATGTGATCTATCCTGGAGAAGGTTCCATGTGTGCTTGAGAAAAAGGTGAAATTCATTGTTTTGGGGTGAAATGTTCTATAGATATCTATTAGGTCTAACTGGTCTATTGTATCATTTAAGTTTGTATTTCCTTGTTAATTTTCTGCTTAGTTGATCGATCCATAGGTGTGAGTGGGGTATTAAAGTCTCACACTATTACTGTGTTATTGTTAACTTCCCCTTTCATACTTGTTAGCATTTGTCTTACATATTGCAATGCTCGTATGTTGGGTGCATATATATTTATAATTGTTATATCTTCTTCTTGTATTGATCCTTGGATCATTATGTAGTGTCCTTCTTTGTCTCTTTTCACAGCCTTTGTTTTAAAGTCTATTTTATCTGATATGAGTATTGCTACTCCTGCTTTCTTTTGGTCTCTATTTGCATGGGATATCTTTTTCCAGCCCTTCACTTTCAGTCTGTATATGTCCCCTGTTTTGAGGTTGGTCTTTTGTTCAGTTCAGTTCAGTCTCTCAGTCGTGTCCGACTCTTTGCGATCCCATGAATTGCAGCACGCCAGGCCTCCCTGTTCATCACCATCTCTCGGAGTTCAGTCAGACTCACGTCCATCGAGTCCGTGATGCCATCCAGCCATCTCATCCTCGGTCGTCCCCTTCTCCTCCTGCCCGCAATCCCTCCCAGCATCAGAGTCTTTTCCAATGAGTCAACTCTTTGCATGAGGTGGCCAAAGTACTGGAGTTTCAGCTTTAGCATCATTCCTTCCAAAGAAATCCCAGGGTTGATCTCCTTCAGAATGGACTGATTGGATCTCCTTGCAGTCCAAGGGACTCTCAAGAGTCTTCTCCAACA
>SJYT01053044.1:0-27880 GCA_006410635.1 Cephalophus harveyi | reverse complement strand
GAAACTCCAGTACTTTGGCCACCTCATGCGAAGAGTTGACTCATTGGAAAAGACTCTGATGCTGGGAGGGATTGGGGGCAGGAGGAGAAGGGGACGACCGAGGATGAGATGGCTGGATGGCATCACTGACTCGATGGATGTGAGTCTGAGTGAACTCCGAGAGATGGTGATGAACAGGGAGGCCTGGCGTGCTGCGATTCATGGGGTCGCAAAGAGTCGGATATGACTGAGCAACTGAACTGAACTGAACTGAGCAAGACACTGCCCATCAGAACAAGATCTAGTTTCCCCCTCAGTCAGTTTCTCCCATTAGGAAGCTTCCATAAGCCTCTTATCTTTATTCATCAAAGGGCAGACAGAATGAAAACCACAATCACAGAAAACTGACTAAACTAATGACATGGACCACAGCTTTGTCTAGCTCAATGAAACTATCAGCCATGCCCTGTAGGACCACCCAAGACAGATGGGTCATGGTAGAGAGTTCTGACAAAACATGGTCCACTGGAGAAGGGAATGGCAAACCACTTCAGTATTCTTGCCTTGAGAATTAAAGGAACAGTATGAAAAGGTTAAAAGATATGACACTGAAAGATGAACTCCCCAGGTTATTAGATGCCCAATATGCTACTGGCGAAGACTGGAGAAATAACTTTGGAGCCCTCAAAAATAAAGTATATCACTGTTTCCTCTGTTTCCTCATCTATTTGCCATGAAGTGATGGGACCAGATGCCATGATCTTCGTTTACTAAATGTTGAGTGTAAGCCAACGTTTTCACTCTCCTCTTTCACTTTCAAGAGGCTTTTTAATTCCTCTTCACTTTCTGCCATAAGGGTGATGTCATCTGCATATCTGAGGTTATTGATATTTCTCCTGGCAATCTTGATTCCAGCCTGTGCTTCTTCCAGCCCACCGTTTCTCATGATGTACTCTGCATAGAAGTTAAATAAGCAGGGTGACAATATACAGCCTTGATGTACTCCTTTTCCTATTTGGAACCAGTCTGTTGTTCCATGTCCAGTTCTAACTGTTGCTTCCTGACCTGCATATAGGTTTCTCAAGAGGCAGGTCAGGTGGTCTGGTATTCCCATCTCTTTCAGAATTTTCCACAGTTTATTGTGATCCACACAGTCAAAGGCTTTGACATAGTCAATAAAGCAGAAGTAGATGTTTTTCTGGAACTCTCTTGCTTTTTCCATGATCCAGCGGATGTTGGCAATTTGATCTCTGGTTCTTCTGCCTTTTCTAAAACCAGCTTGAACATCAGGGAGTTCACGGTTCACGTATTGCTGAAGCCTGGCTTGGAGAATTTTGAGCATTACTTTACTAGCATGTGAGATGAGTGCAATTGCTGTCTCTTATACACATCTAGATGTGTATAAGAGACAGCTTTACTAGCATGTGAGATGAGTGCAATTGTGCGGTAGTTGGAGCATTCTTTGGCATTGCCTTTCTTTGGAATTGGAATGAAAACTGACCTTTTCCAGTCCTGTGGCCACTGCTGAGTTTTCCAAATTTGCTGGCAGATTGAGTGCAGCACTTTCACAGCATCATCTTTCAGGATTTGAAACAGCTCAACTGGAATTCCATCACCTACCTGCTGGGTATTTCTCTGCCTCTTCATCTTTTTTATATTGCTGTGTTTGTGGTGGCCTTTCCGTATTCTAGTAGTTTGTGGAGTTCTCTTTATTGTGGAGTTTCCTCACTCTGGGTGCGGTTGAACGGGTGGCTTGTCAAGGTTTCCTGGGTAGGGAAGCTTGTGTAGGTGATCTGGTGGGTGGAGCTGGATTTCTTCTCTCTGAAGTGCAGTGAAGTGTCCAGTAATGAGTTATGAGATGTCAGTGGGTTTGGGGTGACTTTGGGCAGCCTGTATATTGAAGCTCAGGGCTATGTTCCTGTGTTGCTGGAGAATTTGCGTGGTATGTCTTGCTCTGGAACTTATTGGCCCTTGGGTGGTGCTTGGTTTCAGTGTAGGTATGGAGGCGTTTGGTGAGCTCCTATTGATTAATGTTCCCTGAAGTCAGGAGTTCTCTGGTGTTCTCAGGATTTGGACTTAAGCCTCCTGTCTCTGGTTTTCGGTCTTATTCTTACAGTAGCCTCAAGACTTCTCCATCTATACAGCACCGATGATAAAACATCTAGATTAATGATGAAAAGTTTATCCACAGTGAGGGACACCTGGAGAGGTACACAGAGTTACATGGAGAAGAGAAGAGGGAGGAGGGAGATAGAGGTGACCAGAAGGAGAAGAGGGGGAATTGAAAGATGAGAAAGCAAGCTAGCCAGTGGTCACTTCCTTATGTGCGCTCCACAGTCTGGACCACTCAGAGATGTTCACGGAGTTACACAGAGAAGAGAAGAGGGATGAAGGAGAGAGAGGTGGCCAGGAGGATAAAAGGGGGAATCAAAAGAAGAGAACTAGATCTAGCCAGTAATCAGTTCCCTAAGTGTTCTCCACAGTCCGGAACACACAAAGAGATTCACAGAGTTTGGTAGAGAAGAGAAGGGGGAGGGAGGAGATAGAGGCGACCTGGTGGAGAAAAATGAGAGTTCAAAGGGGGCGAGAGCAGTCAAGTCAGTAATCTCACTCCCAAGTAAAAATGGGTACTGAAGACTGGGTTCTTAAAGGTACAGAATTGATAACAAATACCAAAAAGAAAAGATTAAAAATCTAGAATAGAGGTTGGATTCTCAAAAATACAATATTAAAGGAAAAAAAACAAAGCCACAAAAATTATAAAATATACATATGAAGTTTGCTTTTAAAAAATAGGGTCTTTTATTTTTGCAAAGTAATAGTAGGTTATAAAAATGAAAGTTAAAGGAGTAATAGAGGACTTAAAAATTAAAAAAATTTGAAAAGAATTTAAAGAATGATAATAAAAATATATCTAGGACTTTCTCTGGTGTTGTTGTGGACAGTATGGGGTCAGTTCATTTTCAGATAGTTACTTGATAAGGCTTATACTTCTCATGATCTATAGGCCCCTTCCTATGTAGTCGGTGTTAGCTACAGGATTTTAATCTATTGCACCTGTCACTTCCAAGGCAGTTCCCTCTGTTCTACCTCTTCTGTTTGCTGGTATCTTTAGTGTCTAATTTCCATCCTGACCCAAGGGGGTGGTGGTGGACACTTTTTTAGGCTCACTTGTTCAGTCATGCTGTAGGGAGGGAGGAACACTGGAAACAAATAACACTGGCATGTGCTCCCAGCGTCTCGGTCACACTGGGTTTGCCCCTGCTCACGGCGTGTGTGCTTTCCCAGTCTACACTGCTCAGGCTGTAGGTTGCTCTTCCAGGAACTGTCTGAGGCGGGCCCTGCGTTGCATGCACTTCCCAGGTCTAAGCTGCTCAGGTTCAGGTACTCGGGTAGTCCTCAAAGGCACAGACTCGGTTGGGCCTGCGTTTTGTGTCCTTCCCAGGTCCGAGCTGCTCAGGTGACCAGGTGTTTGGCAAGCGCAGTAGCTGCAACTTATCACCTCCCCCGTCCCTGCCACTTGGTTTTCTGGGTGTACAACTGGTGCACCTTCTCAGGCAGATGTCGACCGTCCAGAATCCCAAGAAGTCTTGGTTAGCAATGAAGCCTGCTTGCAGTTTGGTAGATGATGCCTCTCTGGGGCCGCGATTGCCCCCTTCCGGCTCTGGCTACCCTCTCCTGCCTGTCTCCAGCGGGGGATGGGCCAGTCCGCAGCCAGCTAGCTCTGGTCAGTCCTTTGTTCTGTGAGCAGGCCTGGTGGTGTTTTAGTTTAGGGCTTTTCGCAGGGTAGCTATCCCATGGTCTGGTTTGCTATCTCAAGTTAGTTCCCTCAGATTGCCCTAGGGGCATTCAGGCCCGGTCCTTACTCTAAGCAATGCAGCCCGCGCCTCCCTGCCCAGTCCCCGCTTGCTAGTGGCGAATGGAGGCGTCTGTTCTGCTTCTCCACTCGGAGTTACTGTTAGGCACATAATCTGTGGGTTTTAATTATTTATTTATTTTTCCTCCTAGTTGTGTTGCCCTCTGAGGTTCCAAGGCTCTCCACAGACACGCCAGTGAGAGTGTTTCTGGTGTTTGGAAACTTCTCTCTTTTTTAAGACTCCCTTCCTGGGATGGATCTCCGTCCCTACCTCTTTTGTCTCTCTTTTTATCTTTTGTATTTTTTCCTACCTCCTTTCGAAGAAAATGGGCTGCTTTTCTGGGTGCCTGATGTCCTCTGCCGGCATTCAGAAGTTGTTTTGTGGAATTTCCTCAGCGTTCAAATGTTCTTTTGATGAATTTGTAGGAGAAGAAAGTGGTCTCCCTGTCCTATTCCTCCACCATCTTAGGACCGCCCCCCCAGTTTGAGCATTCTTTGGCATTGCCCTTCTTTGGGGTTGGAATAAAAACTGACCTTTTCCAGTCCTGTGGCCACTGCTGAGTGTTTCAAATTTCCTGACATATTGAGTGGTGCACTTTAACAGCATCATATACCCAATCATTACACTGTATAGTATGCACTTTGCAGTTTGTTCCTTTCCCCTTAGCATTAAATTATGATCATATTTTATGACAATTACTTGCACTTTTTGGATTGCATCCATTAATATATACTCTTTCATCTGAATGAACTGTAATTACAGTTTGCTTGCAATTTTCCTGTTCACAAAGCTATAGGATATTTCTAATATCTCAAATAGGTAAATTCTTTCTATTAATCCTTATTGATAAAATAATAAATATAATCTTTATTAATATATAATTAATATATATAATAAATATAATCTTTTATTAATCCTATTATATGTTTACTAGTTCCTGGATGAAAGAGTGAACATCATTTTGAACCTTTTGATATAAGTTATCAACTTGTCTTTCAGGTAGACTGATAGTTTCCTCTCACCTCAGCAGTATGCATAAGAGCCTGTTTCCCCACATCCTACTTATTACAATAATTGGATGCATTTTGCATACAAATGATGTATAAATTTCTAACTCACAGGTAGTAATGCTTCATTTGGCATTGTCCAAGAATGAGGGCTTCCTTGGTGACTCAGATAGCAATGAATCTGCCTGCAATGCAGGAAACCCAGGTTTGATCCCTGAGTTGGAAAGATCCTCTGGAGAAAGGAATGGCAACCCATTCCAGTATTCTTGCCTGGAGAATTCCATGGACAGAGGATCCTGGAAGGCTACAGTCCATTGCGTCACAAAGAGTCAGACATGACTGAGTGACTAACACAGTTACAGTTACAAGAATGAAGAATTCATATAAATAAAGTTTCAACATAATTGAAGCCCTTTTTAATGCAAAACATTAAAATGGGACAATGTTTAAATGAAAAATAATTTAAATGAAAAAAATCATTCTAAATTTTATTATATACCTCTCTGCCCCCTTATACAGAATGTATTGAATGAATACAGTTATATTACGGTGTTAAGGGCACTTCAGTTTTTTGCTTTTTTTTTTTTAGTCTTTAAAATAATCTTACAAAATAGTTATTGTTTTCTCCTTTTACAGCTGGGACAACTTGGGTTAAATACTAGACCCAGCTTATAAAGGGTAGACCTATAATTTGAATATGAACCTAGACCCACTGCTTTTGCTAGTATACTCAACACACTTCTGTTGTGTGTTAATAATCTGAGGCCCTCAAGTCTATATAATGTGCCGGGATTTATCTGCATGACACCTGCATTGGAGGTTCATGCTTATTTTTTAAAAATAGATTTTATATATACTTCCTCAGTTTCAGCAAGATAACTCTAAATGTGTCTTGCCCTTCCGGTACTTGCTTCTGATTTGGCAACAATAACAAATACATTTGACCCTTGAACAACTTGGAAGTTTGGGGCACCAACACGCTATATAGTGGAAAATCTGCATATAACTTTTAATATTCCACAAACGTAACTACTAATACCCTACTGTTGACCAGAACCTTTGCCTATAACATATACAGTTAACAGCAGATTCTGTATACTTATATATATTATATACTGTGCTCTTACAATAAAGTAACTTAGAAAAAAGAAAATGTTATTAAGAAAATCATAAGGAAGAGAAAAAGCATTTACAGTACTGTACTGTATTTATTGATACCGTTAGTTTACATCATCTGTTTACAAGATGAATTGTCTGTTGGTACCTACATCAATACTGCCTTATATGATTCAGAACACTGAGAATGTCATATGTATTACTAGCACTAGACATCAAAAATGAAAACATAGTGTGGAAAACAAATTCATGTTTATTTGTTAAATGTGGAATCAAAAACTGACACAAATGAATTCATTTACCAAACAGAAACAGATTAACAGATTTCAAAAAAAACCAATGTATAGTTACCAAAGAGGAAAAGTGGGGGTGAGGAATAACCATTACAGTGATTGCTTGGAGCTTTCTCTGATCATTGTTTTGATTTGCTACTCTTAATCTGCTGTAGGGTGGAATGTAGATAGTTGGATTCGTAAAAACAAAAGATGGCTAAAACTTCTTTTCTCAAGTGACGTCTGAGAGATTTTTCTGTTGGTAGATCCTGAGTATGTTTTGCCTCAACCTAATTCTCAAATTTATTCATGCCTGTGTCATGATCTGCAAGTAAATACCTTAGTAACTTTATCTTGTTTAGTTATTAATGTGATGCTGCAGTTTAGAATTATTACTTGTTTTCATTATATAGATAAGGGAATAACTTGCCTGAAATTCTATTACATAGACTTTGGGGCTTCTGTGTGGAACCTGAAAAAAATTTTTAATGTATTTATTTTATTGAAGTATAGTTGCTTTACAATGGTATATTTGTTTCATGTATACAGCTTGGTGATTCAGCACTTTTGCAGGTTAAACTCCATTATCAGTATTAGACGAAAATTGCTTTAATTCCCTATGCTATACATATATCTTTGTTGGTTATCTGTTTTGTCCCACTCCCATCCCCTCTCCCCTTTTGTAACTGCTAATTTGCTTTCTAATCTGTGAATCTGCTCCTGTTTTATATGTACATTCATTTGTTTTATTTTTTATATTCTACATATGATATCATAAAGTTTTTGTCTTTGTCTGACTTATTTCACTAAGCATAGTATGTTCAGGGTCCATCCACATTGTTAGAAATGGCAGAATTTAAGCCTTTTTTTTAATGACTGAGTAATGTTCATATATGGGGTTTCCCAGGCAGATCAGTGGTAAAGAATCTGCCTGCCAAAGCAGGAGATGCAGGAGACACAGATTCAATTCCTGGCTTGGGAAAACTCCTTGGAATAGAAAATGGCAATGCATTCCAGTATTCTTGCCTGGAAAAATCTATGGACAGAGGAGCCTGATGGGCTACAGCCTATGGTGTTGTGAAGAGTCAGACACTACTGAGCAACTGAGCACACATGCACGTGTTATTCATATATATGTCTTGGCTATTGTAAATAGTGCTGCTATGAAGATTAGGGTGCAGTTATCTTCAAATTAGTCTTTTCATTTTTTTCCAGATATATGTCCAGAAGTGGAACTGCTGGTTCATATGAAACTCCTTATTGCTGACTTTAGGCTAGGTTGCAAGATAAGTAACCTTCAGTTGTAGGAGTCTGACTGAAGCGTGTGAAAAGTAGAATGTTTTAAAAAAAGTTTTTATGTGATTTAAGCCATAAAGAAAATGTGCATTTTTAAATAAAGTTGAATTTAATGCCACAACATGACATCTAGATTGAGTGTTCTTTCTTTGCTAAGAGATAAACATCTTGTCTTCTGCTAAACATGTTTGCAGTGTGCTACAAAATAAGATTCCTCTTATGATGAGAATGTTTATATAGAATAAATTACAAGTGATTATAATAGTATAAGATTTGACATTGATGACTCAGTTCAATGTGTATGTGTTGAATGCTTACCTACACTGTTTATAGGTATAGTTTGGAAAAAGTACTAACATATTTAGTAACTATGCATTACAGAATAATATCAGCATGTACCTCTATATTTACAAAGTACTACCATATTAGATTTCCCTGGTGGCTCAGATGCCTGCAATGCGGGAAACCCGGGTTCAGTCCCTGGGTCGGGAAGATCCTCTGGAGAAGGAAATGGCACCCCACTCCAGTACTCATGTCTGGAAAATTCCATGGATGGAGAAGCCTGGTGGACTACAGTCCATGGGGTCGCAGAATCGGACACGACTGAGCGACTTCACTTTCACCATATTAGAGTTATACCTAAGTGTGTTCCTAACTGAAAGAAATCAATGGAAGTCAAAGAAAGATGTACCTTGGGTTGCAAATGAAAGTGAGATTTTTGAGACAGAATGAGAGAAAACTCAGATAAGGAGGAAATAATATTGTATTGATCATCTTTTAGCAGCAAATAACAAACCTGATTGCTTTTTTAACCTTTTATTTTGTATTGGAGTATAGTTGATTAACACTGTTGTGCTAGGTTCAGGTGTACGGCGAAGTGAGCTGATTATGCATATACAAATTCTCTTCCCATTTGAGCTGTTAGATAATATTGAGCATAGTTCCCTTTGCTATATAGTAGATGCTTCCTGGGCATCCATTTTGAATACAGTATGGAACCCCACTCCAGTACTCTTGCCTGGAAAATTCCATGGATGGAGGAGCCTAGTGGACTGCACTCCATGGTGTTGCTGAGTCGGACACAACTGAGCGACTTCACTTTCACTTTTCACTTTCATGCATTGGAGAAGGCAATGGCACCCCACTCCAGTACTCTTGCCTAGAGAATCCCAGGGACGGGGGAGCCTGGTGGGCTGCCGCCTATGGGGTCGCACAGAGTCGAACACGACTGAAGCGACTTAGTAGCAGCAGCAGCAGCAGTGTGTACATGTGGTGGAGGTTGAGGTCTCAGCTAATTGCATCATTTTCTCATTTAGTTGGCCCCTGTTGTTGTTCCACCAATCTGCCAAACATAGCCAAATATATCTGACCCCAGCTTGTGTTTAAGTTGATATTTCACTATAGATACAATATTATTTGCAATTGTCATCTCTCTTTTCCCTCTAAACCAAACCAAAAAGGCCAGTTTATTACTAACATAGTTTTTCCTTTATATTTTTACACATCTGTTCTGATCAGTAAAAACGAGGAGATACTATAGCAGTGAAATATGGAGCCAGTCTGCTGGGTTCAAATCCTGGGTCCACCTCATACTGTTTGAGGTAACAAAAGTCACTGAAACTCTTTGGTTCTTAATTTTGTCATCTATAAAACAAGGGTCATGATGTATCTAACATTTAGAACTGATCTGAGGATTAAAAGAGTTCATACATATGATACTCTTCAGTCTGTCTGTGCATGGATTAAATATTATTATTAGTGAAAAATCTACATGGATCCCACCCTATATCAAAAATCTTTTAGATTAATTCAAAATAATAAGAATCATATTTCTGAGATTAATTAATTGATCTTTAAAAAACTAAAAATATCTTAATGTCAAACATTTCAAATAAAAATTCTTACTTATAAAACCTAAAATGTACTATTTATTTATTTTTGTTGTATTCTAGTTTGTCAAAGGATTAATACTAATTGCTATTTTTTGAAATTGCTCAGTTGTGTCCAACTCTTTGCAACCCCCTGGACTGTAACCCTCCAGACTCCTCTGTCCATGGGATTCTTCAGGCAAGGATACTGGACTGGGTTGCCATTTCCTTCTCCAGGGGATCTTCCCAACCCAGGGATTGATCCTGGGTCTCCTGCATTGCAGGCAGATTCTTTACCGTCTGACCCATCAGCAAAGCCTCCAACTGTATTTAACAGTTTCACTTTTAACACTTCATAGAGGATGCTAATAATGAATTTTTTTAATATGATAAATTATCTCTGGATTCAGTAATGCAGCCTTTAAAATTCTTTCATATTTATATTTTTCCACTGTGTTCTAATTAGTAAAAATTCCAGATTTTAGGAATAGCCATTCCTTTTCTTCTTTAAATGGTGAAACTAAGGGGATTGCATAATTGTTAATTAAATTATATATGAGAAAATTTTTCATAATTTTGGTAACTTTAGCACACTAGCAGAAACTTGCTTCATTTTGCTTTGAGGTTCTGTAAAAGACCACACAAAAATTTAGTGAAGATTATATCACAAAATCTTTCTTTATTTGAATTACTAGTCAAATGTCTTTAACCTATGACAAGAAGAAAAATTCAAGTTTAAGTGGTCTTTATATGAAAGCAAAATAAAAATCTACTTATTTTTTTTAAATGCCTTGAGTTTTCAGAATGAAGAAAGACAGCAGGAATACATAAGGAATACAAAATTGTGGAAGTTCTTATTTTTTAAATGTTAATTTTGGTTTTTCCATTTGTGATTGATGTCTCAACATCTACACTACAAAATAATAATTGTGTTAAGTTTAATGGCTAGCTGGTGTGTAGTGTACACTTGTATGAAGTAAACAGGAACAGTGTTAAAGCCAATGGAATGGACCAGTGGTGTTTTTTGTTGTTCTCATTTGTTTGTTTGGTTTTTTTGCCAAGCCTCATGACTTGCAGAATTCTCATTTTCTCCAAACAGAGAACCCAGGCCACAGTGGCAAAAGCTGTGCTTAACCACCTGGCCACCAGAGAATTCCCAAGGAATGGTGTTTTCTATGTAAGAATTCCCATTAGAACAGAACTATAAAAGCAGAGACATTACTTTGCCAACAAAGGTCCGTCTAGTCAAGGCTATGGTTTTTCCAGTGGTCGTGTATGGATGTGAGAGTTGGACTATAAAGAAAGCTGAACGCTGAAGAATTGATGCTTTTGAACTGTGGTGTTGGAGAAGACTCTTGAGAGTCCCTTGGACAGCAAGGAGATCCAACCTGTCCATTCTAAAGGAGATCAGTCCTGGGTGTTTATTGGAAGGACTGATGTTGAAGCTGAAACTCCAATTCTTTGGGAGTTGACTCATTGGAAAAGACCCTGATGCTGGGAGGGATTGAGGGCAGGAGGAGAAGGGGAGGACAGAGGATGAGATGGTTGGATGGCATCACTGACTCCATGGACATGGATTTGGGTGAACTCCGGGAGTTGGTGATGGACAGGGAGGCCTGGTGTGCTGCGGTTCATGGGGTCACAAAGAGTCGAACGCGACTGAGCGAATGAACTGAACTGATGTTCAGAAATTCTTAATTTCTTCTTTTTCTCAGGAATTTTGCATTTGTTGATGTCAGTCTACTGAAAGTCATTATAATCCTTGTATATTAATTTTTTTCCAATTTTAATGGTATATCATTTACTGAAGTAAAGGTAATTCCCCTAAGGAACCTCGCTATATAAATTGTAGCCTTTAAGGACGATACTCTGTTGTGTTCAAGTTAGAGCTGCTAATTATATGTCCAGTAGAAAAGGAGTAAGTTCTCAAGGGTTTTTTTCTCTTTTGCTCCTACAATTCCCATAGATACACTTGTTAATTTTACCTCCAACAAATGTGGAATAAACATCTTGAGCCAAAGATAAGAGAGATAAGAGAAGTTTGGGCAGTTATATAGGCAGTGTAGATATCATCTCTACTTAGCATGTGACTAAATTGTGATTCAGAAGGCTATATGTGTTTTAATATTTTCTTGCTTTTTACAGCATCTTGTATGGTCATGTACACATCCTCTTATTAGTACATCATTATTGTTGCTATATATTTTCTAATTATTATGATGATGGATGACAGAGTTCATAAAGTATATTCCATTTTCAATGATAGACTGTGGAAAGGGGGCAGCTATAGGGTACTGAGATAAGATGCTATGGGAGATATTTTGAAGTACCCCATGAGGGCATGACTGACTTGATGGACATGAGTTTGAGCAAGCACTGGGAGTTGGTGATGGACAGGGAAGCCTGGTATGTTGCAGTCCATAGGGTTTCAAACAATTGGACCACTGAGCGACTGAACTGAATAGAACTGATTCTTTACCATCTGGACCATCAAGGAAAACCTTATCTTTTACTACAAAAGTAATGAACAATATTATATATTTAACCATGATTTTAAGCATTTTGAAGGTAGAAATAAATATAAACTGTGATCTGTTACAACAGATATTTTAATTTAGTTTTATTCAATTACCTAACTCAGTTGTGTAAAAGATAATTTTTGCTTGAGTTATTTTGGTAATTATTTAAATATCCCTCAATGAAATCATTCATAGATAATCTCTTATTTGACTTCAGCTCCCCTTTTATATGGGTGGTTGACACTCTGCTTGGCAGAGGGTAAATGAATTTTTCCTCACTTAAATTAGACCACTCTTCAATCAGTCATTTTCATGTTTTATTAAGATTAAAAATGTCTTAGTGACCCACATCCAATGAGATATGTATTTCTAATTTGTTTTTTTTTTCAGGTTCAGTTCAGTCACTCAATCATGTCTGACTCTTTGTGACCTTATGAACTGCAGCACACCAGGCCTCCCTGTCCCTCACCAACTCCTGGAGTTCACCCAAACCCATGTCCATTGAATCAGTGATGCCATCCAACCATCTCATCCTCTGTCATCCCCTTCTCCTCCTGCCCTCAATCTTTCCCAGCATCAGGGTCTTTACAAATGAGTCAGCTCTTTGCATCAGGTGGCCAAAGAATTGGAGTTTCAGCTTCAACATCAGTCCTTCCAATAAACACCCAGAACTGATCTCCTTTAGGATGGACTGGTTGGATCTCCTTGCAGTCCAAGGGACTCTCAAGAGTCTTCTCCAACACCACGGTTCAAAAGCAGCAATTCTTTGGTGCTCAGCTTTCTTAATAGTCCAACTCTCACGTCCATACATGACCACTGGAAAAACCATAGCCTTGACTAGACAGACCTTTGTTGACAAAGTAATGTCTCTGCTTTTTAATATAATGTCTATGTTGGTCATAACTTTCCTTCAAAAGAGTAAGAGTCTTTTAATTTCACTGCTGTACTCACCATTTGCAGTGATTTTGGAGCCCAGAAAAATAAACTCAGCCACTGTTTCCACTGTTTCCCCATTTATTTGCCATGAAGTGATGGGAACAGATGCCATGATCTTCGTTTTCTGAATGTTGAGCTTTAAGCCAACTTATTCCCTCTCCTTTTTAACTTTCATCAAGAGGCTCTTTAGTTCTTCTTCACTTTCTGCCCTTAAGGTGGTGTCATCTGCATATCTGAGGTTATTGATATTTCTCCTGGCAGTCTTGATTCCAGCTTGTGCTTCCTCTCGCCCAGCATTTCTCATGGTGTATTCTGCATATAAGTTAAATAAGCAGGGTGACAATATACAGCCTTGACGTACTTCTTTTCCTATTTGGAACCAGTCTGTTGTTCCATGTCCAGTTCTAACTGTTGCTTCCTGACCTACATACAGGTTTCTCAAGAGGCAGGTCAAGTGGTCTGGTATTCCCATCTCTTTCAGAATTTTCCACAGTTTATTGTGATCCACACAGTCAAAGGCTTTGGCATAGTCAATAAAGCAGAAATAGATGTTTTTCTGGAACTCTTTCTTTTTTGATGATCCAGCAGATGTTGGCAATTTGATCTCTGGTTCCTCTGCCTTTTCTAAAACCAGCTTGAACATCTGGAAGTTCATGGTTCACGTATTGCAGAAGCCTCGTTTGGAGAATTTTAAGCATCACTTTATTAGTGTGTGAGATGAGTGCAATTGTGCAGTAGTTTGAGCATTCCTTGGCATTGCCTTTCTTTGGGATTGGAATGAAAACTGACCTTTTCTAGTCCTGTGGCCACTGCTGAGTTTTCCAAATTTTCTGGCAGATTGAGTGCAGCACTTTCACAGCATCATCTTTTAGGATTTGAAACAGCTCAACTGGAATTCTATCACCTCCACTAGCTTTGTTCATAGTGATGCTTCCTAAGGCCCAATTGACTTCACATTCCAGGATGGCTTTTTTCAGGTAGGGGTTATGAATTAAGCTTTATTCTTTTATAGCTTTATTTGTCCCTTGATATATATTGATAACATGTTGATTGGGGAAAAGTTACCACCAAAAGCTATTACCACTACATTTCTCTATCTGTGATGATATCTGTATTTTCAACAATAGCACAGCCTGTTCATAATATTCCTAAGAATTTCTCCCGGGCTTCCCTGGTGGCTCAGCAATAAAGAACCTACCAGCAGTGCAGGAGATGCAGGAGACATGGGTTTGATTCTTGGGTTGGGAAGATTCCCTGTAGAAGGACATGGCAACCCACTCCAGTATTCTTGCCTGAAGAATCCCATAGACAGAGGCGCCTGGTGGACTGCCGTCCACAGTGTTGCAAAGAGGCAGATATGACTGAAGCCACTGAGCATGCACACATGCCAGCAAGAATTTCTTTCAATCTAGGTATCCCTGAAGTCTCTCTCTTTTCCTCTGTCTCATCTGGGAATGAGAACCCTCTTGTGCTTCCTTTTACAATGGCTGAAATAAAAATGTGAGTCCCTTAATTCATGGATAAGACAGAACAACTTGTGTATTTCTTTAATATGTTAGGACTGGAAAAATATGCAGTTGTGAATTTTACTTATTTGTTTTACATCAGTAACTTCAGCAATATTCTTACTTGAGATATTTAACAGGTAAGTGTTGATGATTTTAAAAATTGCTTTAAATTTAAAATTGTTTTTAGTCATGTCATATATGATACAAACACTTTGTGTGACCAAATACGGCTCAGTTTCATGTCTGACCAAATGTGAAAGAATAATCTATTCCTATGTTGCTTCTCTTCCACATTTTAAAATAACTACCTCTTGAATCTTCCATATTTACAGAAGAGCAAACATTGGAAATGTTATTTTATAAATATTTTATAAATAATTCTAGCAAACATTTAACATATCAATTTTCTGACCTATAATGCACACTCTATAAAATGTACCCATGTTAAAGTATGTTTCAGTGAGTTTTCAAAGATGTATCTATCCATGTAACCACTACCACATCAAGATACAGAACACCATCATCCCAAAAGTTTTCTCCATTGCCTTTGTAGCAACCACTGATCTGCTTTCTGTCACTATAGCTTGGTTTGCCTTTTCTAAATTTTTAAATAAGTAGAATCATAGACAATGTTTTAAGTCTGATTTCCCTTGCTCACGCATTTTTGTGATTCATCCATGATGTTATGTGTATCAGTAGTTAATTTTGTTTAATTTCAGAATAGAATTACATTGAATGGATATACCACTGTTTGTTTACTCATTCATTTGTTGTTGGACATATTTCCAGTTTTTGGCTAATATGAATAAAGATTCTCTGGTTTATGTATGTAAGTCTTTGTATGTACATACTCAGAAATACTGGGTGATGTAATTAGTAAAAGGTACAATATAAAATGATATTTGAAAGAACTTCACACTCAAGAAAAAAAACTAGATTAATAATAATTGTCAGTAATATAAGCTGGTAAGTTCTGTAACAGAGGTGTCAATAAAGTGTTGGAAAAGAATAGACAAGGAATGTATGAAGTTATACAAAATTTTGTGTGAATATATGCTTTCTTCAGGTAAATATCGATGATTAAAATTGCTGAGGTGAAATTGCCTTAAAACTGTGGAGCACAGCAACAAAAAACTCCAGCTATCAGCTCTCTGTATCCACCACCATCTACACTCCTACCCACAGGCTTCTCATGCTTCCCATCCATGATTCAGCACAATAGGGAAATTAGAAACGCTCATGCCACTGAGATGTGAGACTCCTCCAATGGATGAGTTTGACTTCAGTTTTCTTGATCTCATCTTCTTGAAATTGTACAAGAATTCAATACTCCTTCTCTGGATCCTACCCTTTATTGTTTAGAGGTGCTCCTCCAAACAAATTTCTTGCATCTCTCAACCCAGTTGTGACATTTACTTCTTAGAGAATCTGAACTAGTAACAAGTGGATCTTATAAATGGATGTTTAAATCCACTATAAACTGCCAAACTCAGTTCTAAAGTTATGGTATCATCTTACTAACGAACACATTCTCACTGGAAGCACACAAGAGTCCCAATTGTTCCACATCCACCAACACTGAGTACTGTCAACCTTGCACTGAAAACAAATATAGACATTGTGATTCTGTCCTCATTAGCCCAGGTTATTAATCAGTTCAGTTCAGTTCAGTCGCTCAGTCATGTCTGACTCTTTGCGACCCCATGAATCGCAGCACTTCAGGCCTCCCTGTCCATCACCTACTCCCGGAGTTCACTCAGACTCATGTCCATCGAGTCGGTGATGCCATCCAGCCATCTCATCCTCTGTCGTCCCCTTCTCTTCCTGCCCCCAATCCCTACCGGCATCAGAGTCTTTTCCAGTGAGTCAGCTCTTCGCATGAGGTGGCCAAAGTACTGGACTTACAGCTTTAGCATCAATCCTTCCAAAGAAATCCCAGGGCTGATTTCCTTTAGGATGGACTGGTTGGATCTCCTTGCAGTCCAAGGGACTCTCAAAAGTCTTCTCCAACACCACAGTTCAAAAGCATCAATTCTTCAGTGCTCAGCTTTCTTCACAGTCCAACTCTCACATCCATACATGACCACAGGAAAAACCATAGACTTGACTAGATGGACCTTCAAGACTGAGCTTATTCTATTTGAACTTCTATTAAACATGAATTGAACAGATAAATAACAAATAAATATTTTAAGGTCAGTTAAAGCTTAAAATTAAAGGAACATAGAGCTGTATTGAGTTGTTGAAAGATTTCCATAATTAATTTTTAGCAAAGTGTAGGCCTAAATGTGGGTGGCAACAACTTAATTAATTTTACAAATATCAGAGTTTCATTTTCTCTTCATTTTATTCCTTAATTGTGATTTTATTGGTTCTAGGGAGCATGTAGTGATATCTCATTATGGTTTTAAATCTGCATGCATTGGATGACTGAAGATGTTGAGAAATGTTCTTCTCTGAATTTTATGTAATGCTTATTGTGTATTTCTGTGAAATATATTGCTAAGAAGTCACAGATGGCAATAATGAGGGGTTGAATAAGAGTGAAACCCAGAGAAGAGAGGAGGTGGGGCAAGGGTGGAGAAAAGAAAACAATGAGTAATGAAGATATTTATGGAATTCCAAGCCTTGAATTATCTTGTTTTCCTTTTGTTGGCTTAGGAAATATAGTGGTGGTTCTACTGATTGTGCTTTGTAGATTATGAGTAAATGTATCAGTGTAAGCAAATAGTGTGTGTGAATTTCAATAGGATGAAAGCAGTTAAACAGTGGAGGTTATTCATTTTAAAAATATAAAAGGTGAAGTTGCTCAGTCATGTTCGACTCTTTGCGACCCCGTGGACTGTAACCTACTAGGCTTCTCTGTCCATGGGATTCTCCACGCAAGAATACTGGAGTGGATTGCCATTTCCTTCTCCAGGGGATCTTCCCAACCCAGGGATCGAACCCAGGTCTCCCACATTGGAGGCAGACGCTTTAACCTCTGAGCCACCAGGGAAGCCCAAGAATATAAAAATAGACATAAAAAGGAGAGAACAGACTTCTGGGCTTCAAAAAGCTAAAATTGTTCCTTACTTCTCTTCAAAATACAGATTTTCATTTAAATTTTCATAGAAAAGTTGTCAATAAATATATTATTGGCTCTGAGAGCAAAGAGATATTGTGACTCTGACTTTATTAGCCCAAGTTCCTGATCAACACTGACTGTATTCTACTTGAACTTCTGTTAAATGTGAACAGATATTAAACAATAACATCAGTATTTTAAGGTCAATTAAAGCTTAAAATTAAAGGAACATAATAGAACCATATTGAGCTATTGACAAAAGATTTCCATCATTTATTTTTAGCAAAATGCAAACCCACCCAAAGAGAGATGGAAACAATGAATTTTAGAAATATCAGGCTTTCATTTTCTCTTCTGCAAAGAAGCCTGTGAAGAGTCAACAGATGCATGTGGATTGCAGCATATCTCTCAGGAAGCTTTCATATGCAAATCCACACAAGAGAATTTCTGTCTACATGCTAGCGTGACATTGTATAGTTTTAGACACTATGTCTTGGTGATTACCACATAACCCAACTGCCACATAAATTATCTTTATAAATAAGACTTTGCATACATATGTAACATCTAGAATGGAGTAATAAATTGGTCATGACTCCCTGTCTCCAATGGCGCCACTTCATCGCTTCCCTCGGCAAGTTGGGACTGAGGGCACACTGGTGAACGCCTTTGTCTAATCTCCAATCATGATGCACCTCATATTTCAATATAAAACTTGTACAGTTGGCCTTCCCTGTCTCCAATGGCGCCACTTCATCGCTTCCCTCGGCAAGTTGGGACTGAGGGCACACTGGTGAACGCCTTTGTCTAATCTCCAATCATGATGCACCTCATATTTCAATATAAAACTGGTACAGTTGGCCTTTGTAGGGAAGAAACATTCAGTTTCCTACATGTCAGTCTTTTTACTTTCCTGCCTACAGTAAACTTAAAAAAAAAAAAAATTCCTTGGGAGAAATGTTAAGCAACCAAACCTTTTACAAAACATGTCAAGATTAATTGCTAGTTTCACTCATGAGCTATGTCGACTGTTTCCTAAAATTCTCATCTTATTAGATACAATGATTCATATTTCCTTTCTTGGCAAAACATCTGCTTCTTTGCAGATATCCCCATCAATAATGTAGGCAGTGATGGGGGTTCTGCCAACCCTGAATTCACTTAAAAACATAAAGAATAAAAACCTTTTAAGAACCTCTTTGCTATCTTTGACATTAAGTATTTGGTCATTCAGAACTCTCATTCTGCTTAACTCCATTATAAGAATGATCTGAATACTTACACTTTTTAAAAATTGGGGTACAGTTGCTTCACAATGTTGTGTTAATTTCTGCTGTTCAATGAAGTGAATCAGCTATATGTATGCATATATCCCCTCCCTGTTGGACTTTCCTTCCCCTCACTGCCCCCCACCCCCCTGCAATCTAGGCCATCACAGAGCACCAAACTAAGCTCCCTGTACTATACAGCAGGTTCCCACTAGCTGATTTCCACATGACACTGCACATACATCAATTCCAATCTCCCAACTCATCTCACTCCCTTCTTCCCACCTCTGAGTCCACATATCTCTTCTCTACATCTGTGTCTTTATTCTCGTCCTGCAAATTTATTCAACCCAAATTGGAAAGCTGTTAATATGAGCTACTGAGTGTTCTTACCCATATTCTTCTCTTCCATGATATTACAGTGCTATCCACGAAGCTCCATGCAATACTTGCAATGCTTGCTTGACCTTTTCTTCTTGTAGTATAACTATGGCAGAGCCTGAGACTGGCTATTTTAAGATCAGTTCTCAGCTTTGTTTTCTCTACACTGTTTGTTTTCTTAGCTTCCCTTGTATCAAGAAAAGGTTGTGTGATTTGTTGTTCTTTAGTTGCTCAGCCATGTCCAACTCTTTGGGACCTTGTGGACTGTAGCTCACCAGGCTCCCCTGTCCATGGGATTTCCCAGGTAAGAATACTGGAATGGGTTGCCATTTCCTTTTTCATGAAATTTTCCCAACCCAGGGATCGAACTCATGTCTCCTGTATTGGCAGGCTAGTGTTTAACCACAGAACCACCAGGGAAGCCCAGCTAGGCCTGTGAACCACTGTCAAAAGCTACGCCCTGTCTCCAGATTTCTTGTCCTGTGAGAAAAACATTCTTCTACTTACTCAAGCCACTCTGTGGCAGGGTTTCTTATCTTTGCAGCTGCAAATAAACTGATATGATTGCAACTGGATACCATAATAGAAGTCAGCTTTACATTTGGACCCCAAATGTCCCACTGAATGAGAGGGAATCTTTCATCTGACAATAGATCTAAAGAGCAGTGAAATAATAAAGTAAGCTTTGTTTTTGTCATTTTTCAGACAAACTATTATTATAGCCAATACTGGGTTAGTGATAAAACCAGACCTCCTATTTGCAATGATGATGCAAGCTCATTAAAACCTAAACTCTTTAGATAGACATTAAAGATCATTTCCTCCCTGATAGGGGTATCTATTCAGAGTTTCTGAGAAAAATATGAATTCTGACATGTACTTTTTTCTCATGACTTCCTCAAAATGATACACCAACTCATTTGCTTTGTTACTATTTCTTCCTTTCATTCAAAACCACCCAAGCCACACCTTACCTGTTGGTACAATCTACATGACACACAAATCGCCATAATCATTCCCTGTCCTAAAGTAGGCCTTGCTTACTCATCATTAATTATTTTTCATATTGCAGCTCTTATAGCTCTTTATTCTGTTCTGGGGTTTGAATCTTGGACTAGACTGCTGCTGCTGCTGCTGCTAAGTCACTTCAGTCGTGTCCGACTCTGTGCGACCCCACAGATGGCAGCCCATTGGGCTCCGCCATCTGTGGGATTCTCCAGGCAAGAACACTGGAGTGGATTGCCATTTCCTTCTCCAATGCATGAAAGTGAAAAGTTAAAGTGAAGTCGCTCAGTCGTGTCTGACTCAGCGACCCCATGGACTGCAGCCTACCAGGCTCCTCCGTCCATGGGAGTTTCCAGGCAAGAGTACTAGACTAGGTACTACTTAAGAGCAGAGCATGTGTGCGCTCAGTCACATCCAGCTCTTGCAACCCACAGACTGTAACCTACCAACTTCCTCTGTCCATGGGATTATCCAAGCAAGAATACTGGAGTGGGGTTTCCATTTCCTCCTCCAGGGCATCTTCTTGACCCAGCGATCAAACCCATGTCATCTGCATTGGCAGGTGGATTCTTTACCACTAGAGAAGCCCCTTGAGAACAAAGAATGCATTTTATACTGCGTATAAAATATATACAATGTATACAGCACCTTCCTCTTGGTAGATGCACAATGAATGTTTGTTGAATTTATGTGCATCAGAGCAGATACTTCTATTTTTTTTTCTTTCAAGCTTTTTGTATAGCTACCACCATGTTACATATTTGCCTACTTTTAAAAAAAACCTACTACTTGTTAAAGAAAATATGAGCAAGCATAAAGTACTGTGATAAATCTCAATATAAAAAACACTAAATCTAGAAATGTTAGTATGTCTCACTATAACTACATATATTTTTCTTTCCTCTTATATTTCCTCTGATTTTTTATGTATCCTTGTTTCTTTGTTGCTAGGTGTCTAATGGTTTATGATGTCCTTCTTTGTGAATTGTACCTTTTATCATTAAAAATATTCATCTTTGCTTCATTTAAAAATAAATTTAAGTGAAAAATAAAATGAATATCCAAAAATTAATAAAAATCACTAATGTTGGACTCTTTGTGACCCCATGGACTGTAACCTGCCAGAGTTCTCTGTCCATGGAATTCTCTAGTCAAGAATACTGGAGTGGGTTGCCATTTCCTTCTCCAGCGGATCTTCCTGACTCAGGGATTGAACCTGGGTCTCCTGCACTGCAAGCAGATTCTCTGCCATCTGAGCCACCTGGGAAGCGTCTAAATTCAAATAGAAAATTTCAGAAGAACTTGATTGGATAATTCACAAGTAAGTTCAAAGACAAGAAAAATCTATGAAAAGAAGTGAATCTTACTGAGAAAAATGTAATTTAAAATAACAAGATACTATTTTTTCATATATGAAAAATAATTTTTACTTCTAAGATAGTATTGGCAGTGGTGCAGCGAAAGAGTCAACTCAATGCCTCGGGAATATCAACCTCACTCTTTCTGGAAAGCATCATGGCAATATATGCAAGAGTGCTAAGAGTTCATAGCCCTCCACTTATTTTTAGCAATATTCTCATAGAGAATAATGATAAAAGGAGTAAAACGTAACTGAAGTATTTTTTAAAGTAAAATCAAATTATTAAAAATAAAAACCCTTACCGATCCAGATAGAGTTAAATTGTTCCTCTGAGAATAGGTCACAGTGAAAAAGCAATCAGAATATTTTCTAAAGAAAAACATTTCTAAAAAACTGATTAAAAAAGAATTGGAAATAGTAACACCAAGGTGGTGAAGAAACTAAAGATAAGGCTATTACTTTTTTTAAGTATCTCATATATGAGTTTATAAGAAATGAAAGATCTTTAACATTAGTATTTTGATAATAAAAATATTTTAATACATTTTCAGTTTAGATCAGTCACTCAGTCGTGTCCGACTCTTTGTGACTCCATGAACCGCAGCACGCCAGGCTTCCCTGTCGATCACCAACACCTGGAGTTCACTCAAACTCATATCCATTGAGTTGGTGATGAAATCCAGCTATCTCATCCTCTGTCGTCCCCTTCTCCTCCTGCCCCCAATCCCTCCCAGCATCACACTTTCCAGTGTGTCAACTCTTCGCATGAGTTGGCCAAAGTACTGGAGTTTCAGCTTTAGCATCATTCCTTCCAAAGAACACCCAGGACCAATCTCCTTTAGAATGGACTGGTTGGATCTCCTTGCAGTCCAAGGGACTCTCAAGAGTCTTCTCCAACACCACAGTTCAAAAGCATCAATTCTTCGGCACTTAGCTTTCTTCACAGTCCAACTCTCACATCCATACATGACCACTGGAAAAACCATAGCCTTGGCTAGATGGACTTTTGTTGGCAAAGTAATGTCTCTGCTTTTTAATATGCTCTCTAGGTTGGTCATAACTTTCCTTCCAAGGAGTAAGTGTCTTTTAATTTCATGGCTGCAGTCACTATCTGCAGTGATTTTGGAGCCCCCCAAAATAAAGTCTGACACTGTTTCCACTGTTTCCCCATCTATTTCCTATGAAGTGATGGGACCAGATGCCATGATCTTAATTTTCTGAATGTTGAGCTTTAANTAGGTTGGTCATAACTTTCCTTCCAAGGAGTAAGCGTCTTTTAATTTCATGGCTGCAGTCACCATCTGCAGTGATTTTAGAGCCCCCCAAAATAAAGTCTGACACTGTTTCCACTGTTTCCCCATCTATTTCCTATGAAGTGATGGGACCAGATGCCATGATCTTAATTTTCTGAATGTTGAGCTTTAAGCCAACATTTCCACTCTCCTCTTTCACTTTCATCAAGAGGCTTTTTGTTGCTCTTCACTTTCTGCCATAAAGGTGGTGTCATCTGGATATCTGAGGTTATTGATATTTCTCCTGGCAATCTTGATTCCAGCTTGTGCTTCTTCCAGCCCAGCGTTTCTCATGATGTACTCTGCATAGAAGTTAAATAAGCAGGGTGACAATATACCGCCTTGATGTACTTCTTTTCCTATTTGGAACCAGTCTGTTGTTCCATGTCCAGTTCTAACTGTTGCTTCCTGGCCTGCATACAGATTTCTCAGGAGGCACCTCAGATGGTCTGGTATGCCCATCTCTTTCAGAATTTTCCACAGTTTATTGTAATCCACACAGTCAAAGGCTTTGGCATAGTCAATAAAGCAGAAATAGATGTTTTTCTGGAACTCTCTTGCTTTTTTGATGATCCAACGGATGTTGGCAATTTGATCTTTGGTTCCTCTGCCTCTTCTAAAACCAGCTTGAGCACCTGGAAGTTCATGGTTCACGTATTGCTGAAGCCTGGCTTGGAGAATTTTGAGCATTACTTTACTAGCATGTGAGAGGAGTACAATTGTGCCATAGTTTGAGCATTGCTTTTCTTTGGGATTGGAATGAGAACTGACCTTCTCCAGTCCTGTGGCCACTGTTGACTTTTCCAAATTTGCTGGCATATTGAGTGCAGCACTTACACCATCATCTTGATTTGACATAGCTCAACTGGAATTCCATCACCTTCACTAGCTTTGTTCATAGTGATGCTTTCTAAGGCCCACTTGACTTCACATTCCAGGATGTTTGGCTCTAGGTGAGTGATCACACCATCATGATTATCTGGGTCGTTAAGCTCTTTTTGTACAGTTGTTCTGTGTATTCTTGCCACCTCTTCTTAATATCTTCTGCTTCTGTTAGATCCATACCATGTCTGTCCTTTATCGAGCCCATCTTTGCGTGAAATGTTCCCTTGATATCTCTAATTTTCTTGAAGAGATCTCTAGTTTTTCCCATTCTGTTGTTTTCCTCTAATTTTTTGCAACCCCACATCGGAGGAACAGTGGCTGCATGGGTGCAGGAGGGCCAAGAGGAGCTTAATACGTTTTACCACTCCTTATATATCTGTATTTTGGAGAAACTAATGATAAGGATTATAATTTCTAATATTTATTGAGTGTGTAGATTCCAAACCCTATACTGAACATTTTATGCATATTTCCCACTTAATACTCTCTACAACCCTATGCTGCTGCTGCTGCTGCTGCTGCTGCTGCTAAGTCGCTTCAGTCGTGTCCGACTCTGTGCGACCCCACAGATGGCAGCCCATTGGGCTCTGCCATCCCTGGGATTCTCCAGGCAAGAACACTGGTTGTGGGTTGCCATTTCCTTCTCCAGTGCATGAAAGTGAAAAGTGAAAGGGAAGTCGCTCAGTCGTGTCCAACTCTTAGCGACCCCATGGACTGCAGCCTACCAGGCTCCTCCGTCCATGGGAGTTTCCAGGCAAGAGTACTGGAGTGGGGTGCCATTGCCTTCTCCACAACCCTATAAGATAGTGAATTATTTTACAAATCAGACACAGAAGCTTCAAAAATGAAATAACCTTGTCAAAGCAACACTGTTACTAAGGGATGGTGCCAGGATTTAGTCTTATATTTATCTGACTCCAACTCCGAATTTTAATCACTTTTTGGGTAATCTTTTTGCATATTTGCCTATGTACATTTTAGTGTTATATCTTAAGGCTAAATAATTACTTGATGTTAAACTTGAAATTTATTTACATGGGAAGCGTCTAAGTAGCAAAGAATGCAGTTTCTCTGACTCTCAGTTCTGTCTCCTGGCTGTGGGCAAGTTATTTACCCTTTATAAACCTTGGATTTTCCTGTAAGATGTGGATAATAATTTCTACCTTGAAGGATTATTGTGAAGGTTTAAGTAAAGCATCCATTACAGTACCTGACACATGAATGCAAATGGTAATCTTTAATACTGTCAATCTACCAATAATATGATTTGGCTCACAAATACTGGGAAGCAACATCATTAGTTATAAAGTACACATAGAAGGGAGTAAGCTTTTTTTTTTAATTGAAATATATTTGACAAATAGCTTGTGTTTAAGGTACATAACAGTTTGATTTGATACATTTTTATATTGCTCTCTGATTGCCACTATAGCCTTAGCTCTCACCTCTAGTAAATCACCATGCTTATCATTTCATTTTTATAATGGGAATAATTAAGATCTAGTCTCTTGGCAAGTTTAGCGACCCCATGGACTGCAGCCTACCAGGCTCCTCCGTCCATGGGAGTTTCCAGGCAAGAGTACTGGAGTGGGGTGCCATTGCCTTCTCCACAACCCTATAAGATAGTGAATTATTTTACAAATCAGACACAGAAGCTTCAAAAATGAAATAACCTTGTCAAAGCAACACTGTTACTAAGGGATGGTGCCAGGATTTAGTCTTATATTTATCTGACTCCAACTCCGAATTTTAATCACTTTTTGGGTAATCTTTTTGCATATTTGCCTATGTACATTTTAGTGTTATATCTTAAGGCTAAATAATTACTTGATGTTAAACTTGAAATTTATTTACATGGGAAGCGTCTAAGTAGCAAAGAATGCAGTTTCTCTGACTCTCAGTTCTGTCTCCTGGCTGTGGGCAAGTTATTTACCCTTTATAAACCTTGGATTTTCCTGTAAGATGTGGATAATAATTTCTACCTTGAAGGATTATTGTGAAGGTTTAAGTAAAGCATCCATTACAGTACCTGACACATGAATGCAAATGGTAATCTTTAATACTGTCAATCTACCAATAATATGATTTGGCTCACAAATACTGGGAAGCAACATCATTAGTTATAAAGTACACATAGAAGGGAGTAAGCTTTTTTTTTTAATTGAAATATATTTGACAAATAGCTTGTGTTTAAGGTACATAACAGTTTGATTTGATACATTTTTATATTGCTCTCTGATTGCCACTATAGCCTTAGTTCTCACCTCTAGTAAATCACCATGCTTATCATTTCATTTTTATAATGGGAATAATTAAGATCTAGTCTCTTGGCAAGTTTGATGTTTATATACAAAACTGTTACTTATAGTCACTGTCTTGTGTGTTAGATCTCTAGGGCTTATCTACAAGTTGCAAATTTGTACCTTAAACAACATACTTCCTAGTCCCACACCCCTTCAGTTCCTTGTAACAACCGTTTTACACTTTGTTTTTTGAATTAAGCTCTTTTTAGATTCCACATACTGTTGTTTTTCAGTTCCTAAGTCATGCTCCAACTCTGCAACCCCATGGACTGCAGCACGCAGGATTCCTTGTCCTTCACTATCTCCGGGAGTTTGCTCAAGTTCATGTCCACTAGTTGGTGATGCCATCCAATCATCTCATCCTCTGTTGCTCCCCTTCACAGTATTTGTCTTTCTCTGACTTATCTCACTAAGTATCATGTCCTTAAGTTTCATCCATGTTGTAACAATTGGCAGGATTTTCTTATCTCATGGCTGAATAATATTCCTTTGTAAATAATTATCTTCTTTTTTAATTATTAGAATTTTTAATCGAGGCAATATTTTTGTATAATAATATACCAGGTTTTTTTTTTACCCATTTGCACTACCTTGACCCCTTCCTCTCTGGTAACCGCTTACCTGTAGTCTGTATCTACATGTTTGTTTTTCTTTTGGTTTGATTTGTTCACTTATTTTTGTTTCTTTGTTTTTCATATTCTATGTATGAGTGAAATCATAAAGTATTTGACTTTCTCTGTCTGACTTTTCCCACAGCATGAAACCCTCAAGGTCCACCCATGTTGTCTCAAATGGCAAGATCTCATCTTTTTATTAATGGCTGAGCAGTATTCATTGTATATATTTACCACATCTTATTTATCCAGTTATCCATTGATGATCACTTAAGTTGTGATCATATGTTGTCCACTTTAAATAATGCTGCAACAAGCACAGGTAAATACCTAGAAGTGGAATAGCTGGATCATATGGAGGTTCTATTCTTAATTTTTTGAGGAATCCTCTTACTATTTTCTACAGTGGCTGCAACAGTTTACATTCCCACCAAGTGTATAGGGTTTCCTTTTCTGCACATCCTCATCCTCACCAACCCTTGTTATTTCTTGGTTTTTTTTTGACAGCCATTCTAACTGGCACAAGGAAATGTTTCATTGTGATTTTGATCAGCATTTCCCTAATGCTTAGTGACATTGAGCATCTTTTCATGTACCTATTGGCCACCTGTATATCTTTTTTAGAAAGACGTCTATTCAACTCCTATGCCCTTTTCAAAAATCAGCTTGTTTGGTCTTTTTGTTTTTGGATAGTATGAGTTTCTTTAAAAAATATATTTGGATATTAACCCCTTATCAGATATATAATCTACAAATATTTTCTCACATTCTGAAGGCTGCATTTTCATTTTTGTGATAGTTCCTTTTGTGAGCAGAAGATATTTGGTTTGCTGTAGTGCCGCTTGTTTTTGCTTGCCTTGTTTCCTTTGCCTGAGGAGACATATCCAGAAAGACACTGCTAAGGCTGGTGTCAAGAGCATACTACCTGTTTTCTTATGGGAGTTTTTATGGTTTGGGGTCTTACATTCAAGTCTTTAACCCATTTTAAGTTTATTTCTGTGTTTGATTTGAGATAGTGGTCTGGTTTTGATTACTATAACTTCATAACATAGTTTGAAATCAGGAGTTTGATGCTCTCAGCTTTGTTCTTTTTTTTCAAAAGAATTGCTTTGACTCTTCAGAGTATTTTCTATTCTTTATAAAGTTTTACAATTTTTGGTTCTATCTCTGTGAATAATGTCCTTCGGATTTTGGTAGGGATTGCACTGAATCTATAGATTGCTTTAAGTAACATCGTAATGATGTTAATTCTTGCAGTCCATGAGCACAAATATAATAATGGAGGAATTTTGGCCATGGCTTTCCAAAAATGAGATCATGGAATATATGCTTTTCTTACTGTTCCTT
>SJYT01053043.1:286743-302400 GCA_006410635.1 Cephalophus harveyi | reverse complement strand
TTTTTTTTTTTTCTTTCTCACTGCACATCTGTTCAAAATGTGGTTTTGAAACATACATATAAATGCTCACTGTAGTGAAGTGTAGAGGGAAAAGTACTAGCCTACGCGTTTGGAGACTGAGGGTTTTATCCTGATTCTGCCACTAGTTTACTGTGTGACCTTGAGCATCTTATTTCCTGTTTCTGGGTCTCAATTTGCCCTTTTGAAAAACAGTGGATTTGGATTAGCTGAGTGGGAAGATCTGTTCAGCTCTATCCCTCTGATTCCATGATTTCAATTCACACAATTTCTGACTCATTACTTAGTGCCCACAGACCCTTGTACATGGCTCCTTTTCGGAGGAAATGTTGATATGTATTAAATTTGAGTGATGGATGCATCAGGGTGTGTTATGTTATTTTGTCTGCCTTTATATTATATGCATCAAGATGGCCTCTTTTATTTTTGGGTGCTCGATAAATGTTTTTTGGATTGGGATGAATTGAAACCTTGCATCACTCAGCCCGGTTGCAGAGAAAGACCCACTTGACACTGAGAACAACTAACTTTGGTATAATGACTTGTGATTCACCATGTGTTTTCACAGCAAGTCTCTTGTGACTCTTACCCTCACTCCTAGCCTGGGAGGCAGCATTGTATTCAACTCCATTACACTGAAGAAGCTGACCACTTATGTTTTCTTGCACACAATGAGCTGTAACACACCTCCATGTCTTTTTTTTTTTTTTTTTAACTTGAAGATTATGTAACTTTTCTAAGCTATACAGGTCATAGGAGGCAGGTCCAATACTCAAAACCTTTAGAGTCAAAATCCTAATGCTCCCGTTGTATCATCACCCAGTGGTGTTTTTGCAAAAGCTTGACATAGTTTCTCTTGGTATTTCCACCCTCAGTCATAATGTTGGTGAGAATTATTTAGATTATGACAACATAATGGTATATGGTAACAAGCCAAGTCAGGAGCTTAGATAATAAAAGTTGATTTCCCACTCACATTATATGCCAGTTGCAAGTCAGCTGCAACTCTGTCCATGTCATGCAACTCTGAGATCCAATCTGGGAGGCTCAAGCCACACAAAGACATTGGAATACCCAAATTCATTGTCCAAAGCAAGTTACATGATGAAATCTGATGTTGATGGATGAAGGAAATACATTCCATCCACAAGGAGGCACTGCAAGCCACTTGGCAGTGGGTGGGAATATAAAATCTACAGGGAGGACAGTGAACAGTCTCTCACCATCACTGAGCATATGATGGTGGATAGGTTCCCTGCCCTCAAGGTGCTCATTGATCAGGGAAACAAAATAGTAGAGAGATAAGCTCAACATCCTGTGCCAGTCCTTAGCTTGATTGCTGTCATTCCTCACCCTTCTCCTGCTCTGTCTCTCTCTCTCTTGAAACTGCCCAAAGGCTGTGTTTCCCAGGCTCCTTTGATAGCGGCTTCTGGCTTGGTTTAGCCAAGGAGAGACACAGGCACGTAACTGGAATGTTGAAAAGGGGAAAAACCTGCATGTACCCTTTGACTGGCTCCTCCAGGAGGGGCTGCTGTTCTTCTCTGACTCCTGCTCCCATGGTTTTAACTTCCTTTGGTCCCATTAATAGATCCTCCCCCCGCCCCACCGCCGCACCCCCACAACTGTTGATAATCTCTGGGTTTCTTCACTATTCTATTTGGCCTCTTAGTTCTTCTGTCATCCATATAACCGTTTCCCTCTGTTTCAATGTTGAAAATAGTTCTTATTTTCCTGAGGGAATCTGACTGAAACAATCATGTCAGGTGCCATGGGGGTCTAGGGGAAAGATACATTGTATGTCCTGAGTTCTGAGTGGTGGAGATGGGGTGGGAAGAGAAAGGAGAGGCTCTTTGGAATCGGGGTTTCCACAGGTGAGTAATAAAGGAGGATCAGGAGTAAGAGCTAGAGAATAGTAGCATGAGTAACAGCACCAAATAAGAAAGTGTTGTTTCTGGAGCATGGTGTGGGTCAGGGAGATGAGGCTGAGGAAGTGGGCAGAGGCTGAGCCATGCAGAATCTTGGGTGTTAACCTAATAAGGTGAAGGCTGGATATTGGATTAATTAGACCTCTGTGAGCTCTAGTAACACAAATCTAGACAAACCTAAACAGTGTATAGAAAAGCAAAGACATCACTTTGCCGACAAAGGTCTGTATAGTCAAAGCTATGGCCTTTCCAATAGTCACGTATGGATGTGAGAGTTGGACTGAATGCTGAGGAATTGATGTTTTCGAATTGTGGTGCTGGACAAGACTCTTGAGAGTCCTTTGGACACCAAGGAGATCAAGTCAGTCAATCCTAAAGGAAATCAACCCTGAATACTCATTGGAAGGACTGATGCTGAAGCTGAAGCTCCAGTACTTTGGCCAGCTGATGCGAAGAACTGACTCATTGGAAAAGACCCTTAATCTGGGAAGGATTGAAGGCAAAAGAAGAAGGCGGCGGCAGAGGATGAGATGTTTGCACAGCATCACCAATTCAATGGACATGAACTAGGGCAAACTGGGACATGGTGAGAGAGGAAGACCTGGCATGGTGCAGTCCATAGGGTCACAAAGATTTGGACATGACTTAGCACACAAATCTAATTCAAAATAGCTCAAGTTATAAGGACAGTGACATAGCATAAGCAAAACGGAAGATAATTTTGTTGGAAATGAGATGGTTAAGAAATTAACAGCCAGGGTATTGGGGTGGATTGTGCACCTGAAAGCCTAAGTTCCTGAGAGTGAGTACATGCCTGGGTGGAAAGGAAGACAGTGAGTCACTTGCCAAAGTCATCAGTGACTAGAGGGGCTTGAGTTGCAGATTGATATAATACAAGATAGAGATGAGGAGGTACCAGAGCCGGCGAGAGAAGGGATTTGAATGTAAAAGTAGGGGAGAAATGTTCTGGGGCAGTGTGAGAGTGAGGAGAGGTGAGTTTAGTTTATTGTGAGTTTCTGAAAAGAATTCTGAGGTCACATTCAGAAGCAGGCAATGTGGCCAGAGTCAGTGGATCTTGTGGGTCTATGACAGCTGCCTTTGGACAGGATGGGTAAACAGGAGCATTTGGGGGGTGGGAATTTTCTCAGATTCAGTTAAGAATTGAGCCCTGTTAAAGGCAGCAGAAATTCCATTGTTCTGAAGCCAATTAGAGAGAGGAAAGGACTGGGGGCTAGTCTGATTAATTGGTTGTCATCTTCCTGAGCTCTGCAGATTCTCAGCTCCTGAGACTCCTCACTAATGAACCTGAGGAAAAGGTTACCATCTTGGCCTACTAATGAAGAGCCTTCCAGTAGTCTGACAGTAATTGGTTGGAGGTGCATTTGAGGTTGTTCTGATAGCAAAAGAGACCCATGAGCTGGCTAGGGTGATGCGCCGCTTACTTGAATCAGAGGTCTCCTCCTACCTTGGGCACCTTTGAGAGGACAGTGATGACAGCTCCTTGGCATGACATACACACTCTCTGTGTTTGGTTACCTATGGCCTCTTATCTCACCAATTTGAGCTTTCTGCTCTAATGATAAACTGCTATGGGCATTCTGGGATAATAAAGGCTGTTTTCTGCCCCCTTATATGTGTTTATGCTATTTCCTGGGCCTAGTGTTATATATGTGTGTGTATGCTCACACTTACACTCATACTATGTGTCTTTTTTTTTTTTTTAAGATTTATTTCTTTATTTTTGGCTGTGCTGGGTCTTCATTGCTGAACTGGGTCTGCTCTTTATTGTGGTGCGTGGCTTCTCATTGCCATGGCTTCTCTTTTTGCAGAGCACAGGCTCTAGAACGCTGGCTCTGTAGTTGTGGCCCATGGGATTAGCTGCTCTGAGGCATGTGGAATCTCCCAGGCCAGGGATGGAACCCATGTCCCCTGCATTGGCAGGAGGATTATTAACCACTGGACTACCAGGGAAGCTCCCCTGCCCCACCACCACCACATAGCTTTATGTAGCTGATATAAGCTTAGGAATCAGCTTTTCCAAGAAGCTTTCCTTGGGCCCCAGGCTTAGCTAGGTGCCTCCTATGTGCCTGACAGTCCCCTCGCTACCTGCCTTTCCAACACTGTCTATATGTCTGTCTTCCACACTAGACTAGGAGCTCCTCAACTGTGGGAACTGCATTTGATTCACATCAGTGTCCCCAGTGCCCAGCACAGGATTTGTCCTGCTTGCTGAGTTCTCATGACCTTCACTATCCACAGCCCCCTAGCTACACCCTCAGTGCTCATTCCTGTCCCCTTCATCCATCTGTCCATTCATTCAGTTAACACTCAGCAAGCCCTTACTCCTCTGGCTAGTGCTGGAGCTTGGATAAATGACATGATCCCTGCTTGGGGAGCTCCTTGTCAGATGGACTTCCATTATGCAGGGTAAGCTGTGCTGTGGCAGAAGCAGCACAGAGGATGAAGAAGCCATATCTAAGCTAAGGCTTAAAGCATAAGTTCATTAGGTGAAGAGTTTTGTTCAGTTCTGGCCTTAAAGTCTCCCTTCTCTACTAACTTTTGGAAGCTTATTCCCCATCTCCTCCCTTTCCGTTCTCTCCCTCTGCTGCATTCCTGCACAACCTCTAGTTTGCTCTACCTGGGTTATAATGTGTTTGTCACTGTCCCAACTGAGAGCGAGACAAGGGGGCATAAGCAGTAAGAGCCCTGGCTTATGCTCCGTCCCTGAGCCTCAGTTTTCCTATCTGTAAATTACAAATGATAACCCTTGCCTTGCCCCACTCCCATCACAAAGTTGTTTTAAATTTGTATTTGTGAATCATTAAGGACTATGCATATGTGAGGGACTGACACTCTGATTGCTGTATCTTTTCTCCATAATTAGATTTGGTCTTCTTTTGTCCCTGGCACTCAATACAAGACATAGCACAAAGTCAATGTTTAGTAAAGACCTGGTTTGTTGATCAGCCCTGAATGATGAAGAAAAAAGAGGCTTTCCTCCAAAGGCGCTGGTGAATGATGGAGGGCCAGGGAAGCTAAGACTCAGATGGGCTAGGAAGATAAGAGAAGGGGAATTGCCATGGATTTCACATGCCAATCACTTCACATACTTTTGTGCATTTAAACCTTATTCCCACTCTATGAGGTAGGTCATATTTACCTATTCCACAGATGAAGAAACAGAGGCTGGGAGAAATTAGGCAATTTGCCTGAGGTCACACAGCTGGTAGCTGACAGAGACTGTTCAAACCCAGGCTTTCTGACTCCTGGGTTTCTTACCCACTGCCCTCTTGTGCAGTGAGCATGTCCTCCCCTCGGTGCCAATTCCTCAGAAGGGATCAGGGTCCCTGGCCTTGACCTGTGTCCCCATCTTCATCCAAATTGATGATTTAAGCCTATTTACTTCTTTACCTTTTCCCCCTTCCCTAGGCAAGCAACATACACTGCCTGCTTCCCTAAACAGTATCACTTGTAACAAACTGGTCAAGGGCCAGAAAGTCAATTTTTATGATATTCATTAAGGACAGGCTACATGTTGAAGAGTCTCTAAAGCCAGCTGAGTTTCAACAGCCTGTGGATAACAAGCCAGCGGCCACTTCCTTCTTTATCTTGTCCTCAATTAGCAGGCACTTCTATAGCCTGCCTTTCTCAGGTTGGGAAGTGGGCCCCAGAAGAGGCTGTTCGCCAGAGGTGAGCTAGTGTAATTGTGAGTGCCTTCAGGCTGGGATGGTCTGGGGAAGAGGAGCCCTGTTTGTGCCTGGGGGCTTCAGCCCTCTCTGTGGACAATGAGATATTAGGGAGAAAGAAGGAGGAGGAAAAAGACCCCCCTCCTGTGTGTGTGAGAGGATGATAAAAGAGGGAGAAAGCGGTGAAGTGAAGGTAAAAGGAGCAGATGAAAGAAGAGCAGAAAGAAGCTGTCATTGTAACAAGCAACTTTGTACAGCAATTTATCCATCGCCTGGCTCCATCCTCCCAACTGCTCTCAGCAGGAAGATGCTGTGATTATTCCTATTTGACAAACGAGGAGTCTGAGGCTCAGAGAGGTTAAGTGATTCAGAAAGATAAAGTGACTTGCCCAGATTTAGATACCGTGGTAGTCAGATAAAAGCAAAGGAGGCCAAAGAGACTTGTAAAGTAAGAAAAAGATATGAGCAGAAAAAAAGAAAAAAGGAAAGTGAAAGGGAGAAAGATGAAGACATGAGAGGCAGGGCTGTGTATGGACATGGAAGCCAGCCAAACCCAGATCTAAACCCAATTTCCACTAATACAGTCATGTGACCTTGTGTGAGTTATGTAATCTCTTGGAGCCTTCATCTTTCTTTTATAAATTGGAGATGGTTATATTTACCTCACAGGCTATTATGAGGATTAAGTAAGACAATATTTGTAAAGCTCCTAGCATAGCATCTGGCATACAGTAGGTACTCAACAAATATTAAGGATCCCAAGGAATATAACAAACAGAAGAGAAAAAGAAAGAGCTAAAATGGGTAAAAGCAAAGAGAGAAGTTTTTGAGAAATAAAAGATGGACTTGGAAGGAAGGGAAAGAGGAAGGTGGACAGACAAAAGAGGAGGAAATAGGCTGGTGCAGGGACGAAACAGAGAAAACAGGTTCA
Organism: Cephalophus harveyi; assembly: GCA_006410635.1. Taxonomy (NCBI): domain Eukaryota; kingdom Metazoa; phylum Chordata; class Mammalia; order Artiodactyla; family Bovidae; genus Cephalophus; species Cephalophus harveyi. The sequence continues at coordinate 295,840 of SJYT01053043.1, read as the reverse complement.
CGCGCCTAAGGACTGCCACCAACCTGGCTAGGACTCCTCAGTTGGGAAGCGGCCGCTTTATCTGAATCAGGAGGACCTTTCTCTTGTCTCCTGGGACAACCAGGTTCTGTTCATTGTCACAGAAAGTATCTTTAAGGGTCTTAAGGCGCAAACACACAAGAAAGTCTCACGCTTCAGATGTAGTTTTCCTGGGTCATTTGTCAGGATCTTGTGAGGCAGGAGAGATCCAGAGTAATTCCTGGGAATTGAGGGAAGAGAAAGCCCTCAGAGGGGAGATAAGCCAGTGTGTCTGTGGGTAGAAAGAGCAAATGAAGCTTTACTTATTTGGTGAAGATCTTGGGGTGCCTCCCAGAGTCTATACTGGAGCTGGCCAGGCTGGGGTAAGCGGGGGCCCAGGGGAAAGAGAAGCAAAAGCACTGTCAAAAAGGACAAGCTTAGGCTTCTTATACTGATGACCTTGGGCAGGTCAGCATTTTTCTTGGAGCCACAGAGTGACTGTTAGTGAAATGAAGGTCTGCCTGGACCCTCCATCCCCCAGGGGTGACATGAGGGACCAAATGAAATAAAACATTCAATCAATGCTTTGGAAACGGAAGTGTTGTATATACATAATCACGTAGTCACTCTCAAAAACATCTAATTATTACTCTCACGCCGTCTCACCCCATCAGGTACAGTAGTGTACACTTTACCTGCATTCTCTTGTTTAATCCTTGAAATAAATCTATGAGATAGGTAAGATTATCCCAATTTACAAACCAGGGAATTGATTCATAAAGAAAATAGTGACTTGGTGGGGATTACACAGCTGGTCAGTGATAGAGTCAGGATCAATCTGACTCAGGATCCTGGGTCACTGAACCATCTCCTTCAAGCAGAAACCTCCTTGAAGCAGCAAGGCCTCCTTGCTTCAAAGCCTGAGCACTGGCTATATTAATACAGAGTGTTCTATCAAGGGGGCATGAAAGGGAAGGGAAAAATCCTTACTGCTATCTCTCTTCTCTTTTTAAAAATTTTATTGGAGTATAGTTGCTTTACAATAATGTGTTAGTGTACACTGTACAGCAAAGTGAATCAGCTGTACATATACATGTATTTGGTCTTCACTGGTGGCTCAGACAGTAAAGAATCTGCCTGCAATGCAGGAGACCCAGGTTCAGTCCCTGGGTCAGGAAGATCCCCTGGAGAAGAGAATGGCTGCCCATTCCAGTATTCTTACCTGGAGAATCTCAGGGATGGAAGAGCTCAGCAGGCTATAGTCCATGGGGTTGCAAAGAGTCAGACATGACTGAGTGACTAACACACACATACATGTAGCTCCCCTTTTTTGGATTTCCTTCCCATTTGGTCACCACAGAGCATTCAGTAGAGTTCTCTGTGCTATTCAGTAGCTATTCATTAGTTATCTATTTTATACATAATATATGTCTCTCTTCTGTTTCAGGGTTTGACTTCTTTGAAGCCAGTGCCAAGGAGAACATCAGCGTGAGGCAGGCCTTCGAGCGCCTGGTGGATGCCATCTGCGACAAGATGTCTGATACGCTGGACACAGACCCCTCCTTGCTGGGCACCTCCAAGAACACCCGTCTCTCAGACACCCCACCTCTGCTGCAGCAGAACTGCTCGTGCTAGGCAAGGCCCACTATCCCGATCTCCCTTCATTGTGGCCCTACTCCCACTCTGCTTCCCTGTTACACTCTGTCTACCCCAAGCTGAGTTGCTGCTGTTCCTTGCCTGCAGTGGAGGTGGAAGCACGACCCTGGGGTTCTCTACAGGTAGCCCCACTCACATACACTCAGCACTAGACTAACTAGGTCACAATGTGGGCGGAGATTCATTTTACAAAAGTTGACTCTACTTTACGAAGGTGATTCACTACAGGGACTTGGAAAAGCAAGTCTCTTCTCTGCTTTTAAAATAAGATTTCCTCCCTTGACTAAAATTTGACACACCCATGCACACTTTTCAGGGTCTGGCTAACTGTGTAAAGTGAGACACACCTGCATAGCTAATCTTATGGGGAAAAAAAGAAAAAAGAAAACCCTCTCCTTACACAGCCAGCTTGTTTCATATCAGGCTCCCTGTGAGACTTCCTCTCACCACAAGATAAGCCTTGTTTCTCAAAGCCCTTGTCTGTTACCACGGATGCCCAGAGGGCTTGGGCAGTTGCTGTGGTGACAGGCCAGAGCTAATCTCCAGAGAACTCAGCCTTCTAAATGATGCTGAAAGAGCAAAGGCTGAGTCAGGAAACACACTTAAAAGAAAAAGATTATCCCCTGCAAAATGCCAAAGGTTCCTGCTATATGGAAGAGCAAATGCATGAGCTCGAGGAAGACAAAAAACAAACACAGGCAAAATCAAGAAATAGGTCACAAATGTCTGATTTTGCTGCTTTCCAGTGGGTTCTCCACTGTGGGAACTCCATGACATTGGTAGTTGGTTCTTAAGCTCCCAGAATCTAAAAAATTTACAGTTGGTGGGATCCCAAATTTTACCAAGTCTCACTAATCAATTCCAATCTTCATACCTCTGACAAGTGGCTGTCAAGCCTCATAGCAAATCTCTTCTAAAGCATACTTCCTAGGCAGGGATGGGAGCTCAGTTTCCACACCATCTTTTGGTAGCTCTCATAATCAGAAAGTTTTCCTTGCTTTAAGCTGAAATCTGCCTCCTAGAAATCCTTCTTCCTCTTCCCACCCCATTTGTAGCATCTCTGTTGTCAGAGACTTCACAGTCTCTGATCCCTCTGCCATGTGACCCACTTAGATGATTTGAGAACAGATAGCATCACCCCTGGAATCTGCCCTTTCTCTAAGTCAATAGATCTCATCCCATCTGCCATTCTTCTTAGGGTTCTCTCCCCATCCTGCCCTTTCCTGCAACCCACCTTTCTATCACTCTTGAGTAGTCCGGCTGAGAAATCTGATTCAAAGCAGAATAAATCTAAGTGGGCACAATCCTGAAAAAAAATTGGGAAAAGTGAACTCAGAGGTCCCTCATTCTCCTGAGAGTGAAACTTTGGTTTCTACCCAAGAGCTGATGTGAAACTACTACTTCATTAAACACCTGAAGAAAACAAAACCAGAAAAGCCCTCTGGTACTGGAAATGAACCTAATGCATTAGCTCATGGTTCTAGCTTGTTTGGACACAGACACACGTTTGGTTTGTTACTGAAACAATGACGTGGAGCTAGCAATGATTCCTAAAAATCTTTCGTCCAGCTCTGGCCTTAATCCCCAGTTTCCTTCTGTACTAACATGCTGCTCCAGAAGTCAGTGGAGGAGGCAGGAGTGTCTCTCCCAAATTTTCTCTCCATTCTGAACACAGCTTATTGTCCTAGGAAAGTGCATTAAAGAACCCTTCAGGGTCAGCTCTGTGGAGAGGTTGCCTTCTATGACGCAGTGCAGAGGATAGTGCTTTGAACTTGGAATCAGGAGACTCAGGCTCTGCCTTGAAATCAGGAGACTTAAAATCTCTGTCCTGTGATTCTGGACCAGTTCCTCCCCATCAGTGAGTCTTGATTTCCCACTTATAAAATGAGGGAAGCCATCTGGGAAATCTTTTCAGTCTCTTCTGGCACTAATAACTCTGAGAGCCTAATTTTCACCTTCAATATTTTAGTTGATCTGCAAAATAAACCCAAGAGATGAGGATTATCACCCCAATATCACTGTAGCCAACACTGATATAAGTAAGCAAGTGATGCTTACTCAGTACTAGGTGTTACTCCAAGCACTTAATGTGTATTAACTCATTTATCTTTCTGACATCTTTGTGAGGGAGGCACTATAATCCATCTGGTTTAAAAACAAATTAAGGAACAGATAGGTTCTCTAGTTTGTCTAAGGTTACATAATGAGTAAATGGTAGAGCTGGGGTTCAAACTCAGAAAGTAGGCTCCAAAGTCTGCTCCTCACCACATTCTGTAGTACATTTTTATAGATAAACTGTGATCGGGAGAAGTTAAGAGACTTGGCCAAGATCACACAACTAGCAAGTGTTAAAGCCACAGTAGAATTCAGCCCCAAGGCCATCAGATTCCAAGTCCACTGAAGAAAAGACATATCTCTAATTTGTTAATAAATTGTTCAACTACTCAGACTAATCTGAGGTGATAGCTGTCTAACACTTCTAGAAAGGAGTCTCTGAGAAAGCCCAGGTCCCATGGGCCTGAGCAAAAACTGCTCAGTGTTTCTGAGGCTTAAGTGCTGGCATTCCTTCTATCTGCCTCTGTCAGGCAATTTTTATCAAGCTCTGAAGCAGTGCGGTGAGTAGCCTGCCTGCGTCAGCAGTGGGTCATCTTAGGAGGTGTAACTTGATAAAATTCTCTGACCAAGGAAGAATGTAGTCCCTTCCCAGGGCAGTGTTCCTGGATGTGCTTTTTACACTGTAAATTCCTATACAGGTCAGGAATAATAATTATTTTTCTGGGGAGTCACACCCTTCTACCCCTGGGTATGTTAGTACATGTATCCAATAATCCTTTCTCTCCTATTGAGTATCCAGGCAAAAATTGAATTTTTCACCTAAAGATTGTCAAAATCCTGAAAACTCAGGAGCCAATTCAAGGGAACAAGCATCTTCACAACAGACAGAATCAACAGTTAAATGTAATAATGGCAAACTCTTCAGGCAACAGACAGATCTGCGTGTTAGATGGCAATTCCTCAATCCTGCTTTGTGACCTCGTTCCTGCAGAGTGAAGGCAGCAGCTTCCAGCTGATTGTGGTGAATGTTCATCAATCATGGTAATAGTGCAATTAGGTTCAAGCTGCATAATATGTGTTATGGCAACTTGTCCCAGTTTTCATTTCGCTTAACATTCCAAATAAAAGGAGATTTTAAAAAACCTCTTGACCTCTAAAAATGCAAAAGTAGGCCAAAAGTGCAATACAGTATCGTAACTATTTACAGGATCTGGTTTAAATGCATGTGTATCTGTAAATACAAAGTGATTGGTGACAATACTGTCTTCTCAGTCTATAGCATTATTAACTTCTAGGCGCAGCAATGCAGTAGATTGTACTGAATGGTCATAGACTCATTAAATATTATATCTGGAAGGGAGCTTAGAGGAAATGTCTGGGCTCCTCTTGCTACAAAAAGGAAGGTGGAGGCCCATGGAGGGGGAGGAAATTTCCTAAGGCCTCTCTGAGTGGATTTGTGATGGAGCCAGGACTAGGTCTTGGATCACCTCTAGGAAGAAATTCATTTCTGTATCTACTATAGGTCTGGCACTATTAAACACTGGACAAATATACAAGAAAACAAATGGTCCCTGCTTGCAGGTACCTATAGTCTAATGGAGGTGCTTTTTTTTGGAAATATTATTATCCCCAATGACAGGCAAGGAAACATACCCTTGAGAAAGTTAACATGCCAAAGTCATTCATTTACTAATTGAACCCACCTCTGTCTGACTCTTGCTCTTTCAGTTTTCCTCTTCAGATTGTATATTTGGGATATTGGTAGTAACAGATTTCCAAGGATTGTCAGAGTTAACAGCCACATTTGGGGCATTTGTTTCACAATTGCTTTGTGACTGCCCTTATAATGTCCACAGAATGATATGAACATTCTCCAGACATGACTTTCCCAGTTATACCACCTGCTCTTGCCCCAAGCTCCTTGCTTATGTATCAGGTTTCTTACAGTGTCTTGAGTAATGTTTATTTGAGTTCGTTTGCCAACCATTTGTTATAAGTAGAAGGAATTAGAGCGACGAGTGTCCTGGGATTTCATTGATTTCAGATTCCCCATCCCAAACCTACACTTGATTACCTGCTACTACTGAAGAATCAAGCAACAGCCTGTGACTGGGAGTGCCTGTGAGAGACAGGTTCATGGGATACAAATACTGTTAAGTGGTTTTTGAAGGCCCGGATCCCTTATATGAAGTAGGCACAATTGAAATATATTCTTTCAACAAATTAGTGTCTAGTATGTGCCAGGATACAATCACTGGTAAACTAGACACAATCCTTGCCTTCATCAAGCTTATAGTCTAACAGCTTAGTCTGCTGCTGCTGCTAAGTCGCTTCAGTCGTGTCCGACTCTGTGCGACCCCATAGACGGCAGCCCACCAGGCTCCCCCATCCCTGGGATTCTCCAGGCAAGAATACTGGAGTGAGTTGCCATTTCCTTCTCCAACAGCTTAGTCTAGACATTGTAAAATAATCACCAAAATATAATTACAAAGCACAGTGAAGGAAAGCTACATCATTCTATGAGAACACATAACTGTGAAACCTGAGTCACCTTTGTGGAGATATTTCAGGGACCTCAGGATGACCCCACCGCCCCTGGCTCTCACTCTACAGTTCTCAGTTAAGCTTTCATCTTTTAGTTTAAACCTTTGATGAAACCTGATTAATCACAAATCCTCCAAAAGGAGTAAGAAGGAATTCCCTGGAGGTCCACTGGTTAGGACCCTGACTTCAGTCCCTGGTTGAAGAACTGAGATCCCACAAGTCACGTGGTATAGCCAAAAAAAAAAAAAAAAAAAGTGAGATAAAGAATATCTGTACTTGTGAAACATCTGTAGACCACTTGGTTCAGAGTTAATTGTCCTCTGAGACACATAACAAACCACTCCAAAATTCAGTAATTCAAAACAATAAATGTTATTTCTCATCATTGGATAGAGATGGGTGGATGGTTCCTCTGGCCAAGGCTGGATGGTCTAGAGTGGCTTCATTCATATGTCTGGAGTCCCAGCTGAGATGACTAAGGTGGTGGGATCTTCTCTCTCCATGTTTTCATTCTCCAGAAAGCAACCCAAAGTTGTTCACATGGTGGCAGAAGTTTTCTCAGCAGCATGAGAGGGCAAGCTCCAATGCAGAAGCATCTTTCAAGCCTTTGTTTGTATCATGTTTGCTCATGTCCAACTGACTAACAAGTCATATGGCCAAGCCTAATTTTAAGAGGTGGAAGAACAGATGCCATCTCTTGATAAGAGCTGCAGAAAATTATGGCCATTTTTCACCCTACCAAAGGAAGCAACTCTAAGTCATCTGAAACTGAGTCGGGTAAATTTTCCTGGGTCCTAAAACCTGGCTCTGAAGATAACCAAGGGAAATGACACAGTGGTTTACAACAGGCCTGTTTCTCATCATTTATTTAGTTGTCCAAAGGGTATACTTTGGAGCAGTCAACACATCTCATGGAGTTTAGATGCTTGTTTAACAGTTCATTTGGTTAGTTCTTAGCTCCCCACTGAGGGATGAGTCCGGCTTCTCATTCCATGGGATTCACTGCAATAATGATTGTGATTCTCATCTGAAGTTCCTGGCTGGAAGCCCAGCAGAAGGATTCAGTATATGCAAAAGAGATGACTAAAAGAACAGTTGAGCCCTCTGCTCTAGATATACTTTCTTCTTTGAAGCCTCATCTACTCCTGAGGCTTTAGGTGCCACATCTTTGGTGATGACATGTACAAACAACTGCCTACTATACATCTCCTTGTCTCAAACTTACCATGTCAGGATCTCTTGATTCTGCTCCAAATTTATTTTAAACTCTAGTTTTCACAGAAATCTTGGTATAATTCCTAATTCCTTGTTTTTCTTTTTCTTAGTGTCAACATCTAATCCATCAAGTCCTGTGATTCTCCTTCTAAAGTCTATCTCAAGTCTTTCCACTTTTGGAAATAAGGCTTCCCTGATAGCTCAGTTGGTCAAGAATCCACCTGCAATGCAGGAGACCCCAGTTCAATTTCTGGGTTGGGAAGATTCGCTGGTGAAGGGAAAGGCTACCCACTCCAGAATTCTTGGGGTTCCCTTGTGGCACAGCTGGTAAAGAATCCACCTGCTATGTGGGAGACCTGGGTTCAATCCCTGGGTTGGGAAGATCCCCTGGAGAAGGGAAAGGCTACCCACTCCAGTATTCTGACCTAGAGAATTCCATGGACTGTATAGATCATGGGGTCACAAAGAGTCGAACATGACTGAGCCATTTTCACTTTCATAGCCATGATGTTAGTCCAAGGCACCATTGTTTTTCCTCTACCTAGGAGCTAACACAGAGCTTGTAGCCACTTTCCGTACTCCATGCTTGCTCACTTACAGTCTACCCTCCACACAACAGCAATTTTTAAAAAATATAAATGAATGAGCATTCAGTAACACTGAAGTCTACTTCAATGCCAGACATGAAAAGAATCTAGAGACTTCCATTATTATTAACAATCATTATGTTATTGATTCTCGTTCTAGCCCTGAATCTGTTTCTCACTTGCTGCAGGATCTCTGGTAAATCATTTCTTTTGATAGCCAGCTATCATGTCTCCCCTCATTTCTTCAGAAAATGGCAGCCTCTTCTTTTGTACTACTACTACTTTCTCATCCAAACCAGGTGATTCTAGTGTAGGGGGATGTGATCCCCCAGTAAAGGGGGATGTGATCAAGTGGGGCCAGTCAGAATCCTTCCTTAGGAATCTTTTTAACTGGAGCTATTTTCTTTCCTTTTGAATGGCAAATATACAGGGATGTGTGCTCTAAAACTGATGGTGTATCTATCCTCAACCCACGTGTAGAATACCACTCTGTAGTAAGAGAAAACAAGCTCATCATGCAGAGAGAAGCATAGATATAAGGTAAGAGAGTGTGTCTTGTGGATTTCTTATCGACTGGCTTCTTGAGGCTTGACTGGTCACCATGTTCTTTGATTCTGCTAGACACCTCACTAGTTTCAATAAAGTCCCTATTGAGCTTTGCTCATTGGAGTTAGGTTCTTATCACTTGCAACCAAAGTACATTCTTTCCTCTTTGGTTCTCAGTTTTCTTACTGCTCCAAATTTTTAAACACCAAGACTTCAGAAAATCCCATTTCTATGGGATTTTCATTTCTTATACCTGAATGCATGAGGAAGAGGAATTTTGCAAAGTAAAAAGCAGTTCTCCATGATGTCATCTCCTGATGATAGCAAAGACAAAGGTTCCTATGGTTAGGTCACTGATCCACACAGTTCTGGCTTCCCAGTTCAGTTCAGTTCAGTCGCTCAGTTGTGTCCGACTCTTTGCGACCCCATGAATCACAGCACGCCAGGCCTCCCTATTCATCACCATCTCCCGGAGTTCACTCAGACTCACGTCCATC
>SJYT01053043.1:269726-285971 GCA_006410635.1 Cephalophus harveyi | reverse complement strand
ATGATCCAGCGGATGTTGGCAATTTGATCTGTGGTTCCTCTGCCTCTTCTAAAGCCAGCTTGAACATCAGGGAGTTCACCGTTCACGTATTGCTGAAGCCTGGCTTGGAGAATTTTGAGCATTACTTTACTAGCATGTGAGATGAGTGCAATTGTGCAGTAGTTGGAGCATTCTTTGGCATTGCCTTTCTTTGGAATTGGAATGAAAACTGACCTTTTCCAGTCCTGTGGCCACTGCTGAGTTTTCCAAATTTGCTGGCAGATTGAGTGCAGCACTTTCACAGCATCATCTTTCAGGATTTGAAACAGTTCAACTGGAATTCCATCACCTCCACTAGCTTTGTTCGTAGTGATGCTTTCTAAGGCCCACTTGACTTCACATTCCAAGATACCTGGCTCTAGATTAGTGATCACATCATCATGATTATCTGGGTCGTGAAGTTCTTTTTTGTACAGTTCTTCCCCAGAAACTACACAAAACATCTGACACCACTGCTGTGAGTTCATATCTGTTCCTATTTCTGTGACAACTCAGTGACAGCCACCGTCTTGAGGGAACACAGTTGAATGGACTGAGTTGTATGGCATGTGCCTTCATCTGCTTCTTTCATCTTGAAGTGACCAAACAGCAAATACCCAAATAGGAAGTCTCTTGAAAAGAGACTTCATTAAAAGAGTTTCTTTTGTTTGATGTAAAATTGTGCAATAGAAATGCAAAATAAGTCAGTAAGTCTCAGAGGAATGTAATCAGAATTGCATCTCTTCCTGTGGTTCACCAATGGACTGGGATAAAGTTAACAGGTTGTGCAACCTTAGTTAAGTCACTCCCTATCTCTGAGCTTCAGGAGCTTACAGCAGATGGTTTCTTCAGGCGCTTTTGGCACTAATGCTCTATGATTTTATGCCCATTTTCTGTAAGAGCTGCAAGTGGCAAACAAGATTTTGGCAGGGAAATGTTCACTATGAAAGCCTCTTCTCTTCTTGGGTATAATTAAAACAGCCGAGGCTATGTGACCCCCTCATCACACAACCAGGTTTGTGACTCTTGTTTTGGAGGCTGTCAGAAAGCATCTTAACAATTAAGTGCATCTGGATGGTCCTTGACTGCCTGCCCCAAGTCAAGAGTTTCCTAAAGGGTCACAAGAGGAAGAGAAGAAACAAGAATCTTTGGGGAGACTTATTAAGAATGCAGCACAAACTCATGCATCTGAGAGGAAATACTAGGGCAGCCAATGTTTAAGAGCCATAAATGCATTCCAATTCAAGGAGGACTAATTTATAGAGCACTAAGTGGGTGCCAGACTCAGCTGGGTAAGAGCTTTCTGAGGACAATCTCGATCATGCAGCTGGGATCCTGGAAACTAAAGGGTTGAGAGATTTGTATGTGCTGAATTATCTTCCAATACCTCTAAATTTCAGACCACAGAATGAGGACCGAATATGCAGTATGGTGAGTGGTCTAAGAAGACGGCTTGTAGTTCAACGGGCCCAGGTTCAATTTGGTTCTTCATTAACTAGTTGTGTGAATTGGAGCAAATTACTCTCTCTCGGAGCCTCAATTATTTCATATGTAAATGGAAAAGTAATTCTCACCTCAAGAAATTGTTGAGAGGATTAAATGTGAGAATAGTATAAATAAAGTCTTTAGTGCAGGGCCTAACACACATAGTAAGTGCCAAATGTGTGGTGTTGACAGTTGTGCTGCAGAAAGTCATCCCAATCAGGCAGAGCAGGGAGAAAATCCAACCTAGGATTTTTGTAAGGGCTCTTGGAGCAGAGACAGGAAAGACCCTGTGTAAACACTATGAGCAACAGAGCAATGGGGGTGGGACAGGGCCTGTAAGGAGGAGATGGAGCCCAGACTTGGAAAGTGGATGGAGAAAGAATCTCATTGGGAACAGGGAAGAGAATCCAAGAAAATGGCTTTGAAAGGTTCTGTTGCATGACCTTGTTGGGCTGGCTGCCCCCAGACACCTAACAGAATGTAGAAACCAGCCTCCAGAAGTGAAGAATAAGCCAAAGATGAGGTTTAGAGTGTTCTGGAGACTCTGTTAGAGATTTCCTCCAATGTACAGGAAACCAGGATCTTGGAGACCTGGGTTTGAGTCCTGCCTTTGCAATATACTAATAGTGTGACCTTGGGCAAAGATGTGTGTGTGCGTGCTAAGTCGCTTCAGTCATGTCCAACTCTTTACCATCTTCTGGACTGTAGCCTGCTAGGCTCCTCTGTCCATGGGATTCTTCAGGCAAGAATACTGGAGTAGGTAGCCATACCCTTCGCTAGAGGATCTTCCCGACCCAGGGGATCGAACCCATGTCTCTTACATCTCCTGCATTGGCAGGTGGGCTCTTTATCACTAGCATCACCTGGAAGCCCTTGGACAAACGTGTTCATCTGTAACATGAGATTAATAATTTTACCTACTTCACAAAATACCTGTGACAGTCAAATGAATGTACATTTTAGGAACTGCAGAACATTGGGGGCATATAAGATGGAACCACTGTGAAGGGGTGGGGTAGGCAACAGGTGGCATTCATCATAGAATGAAACTGAGCATACCCCTCCGAGAACCATTTCCAAGGATCCCCTCCTCCCTCCACCTCCTTTCCCCTTCCCCCACATTTTGGTCCCAGGAACCTAACCTCACGTGGAAATATCAGAGCTAATCCCAGGGACAGGGGAGCCTGGTGGGCTACCGTCTATGGGGTCGCACAGAGTCGGACACGACTGAAGTGACTTAGCAGCAGTAGCAGCAGCAGCAGAACATTGGGGGCATATAAGATGGAACCACTGTGAAGGGGTGGGGTAGGCAACAGGTGGCATTCATCATAGAATGAAACTGAGCATACCCCTCCGAGAACCATTTCCAAGGATCCCCTCCTCCCTCCACCTCCTTTCCCCTTCCCCCACATTTTGGTCCCAGGAACCTAACCTCACGTGGAAATATCAGAGCCAGCATGCCCTACACCCAGAGGTTTGGTTGACTTCAGAGAAACTTCCAGAGGCTAAGAGCACCAAAAGAAATTAACCAGTGCATGCGGGACTGAATAAGCAGAGCAGTGAGCTGAGACTGGGTGGGGACCCAGGAGGGGCAGACAGTGAAGTCCATATGCACTGTGATTAGAATAGCATAACAAAAATCACTAGTCACATGTTTGGCACTTTACAGTTCCCAAAGCACTTTCTCATTGAAGCCCTAATGATCTTTGACCCAACCCTGTAATGTGGGTATTAGAATTTCCAGTACTCAGATGGGGAAAACTGAGGCCTGCATCTGAGAAGCAACCATACCAAGACTACATAGAGAAAGCAGCAAATGGCTTGGTTGATTTCAGAACCGGGTAGGGTCTGCCCCCAGGAGTGGGCAGTCTTGGTCCTGAACCCTGCGTATTGTGGGCAGGGGGAGGGCAAGCTGAAGAAAAAACCTAAGCATCTGTTGTGTCTACATTTGTCTTCTTTTCTGCTTGTGGGAAGGAAGGAAGCAAGGAACACACATTCCTCATGGCACCCACACCCTCAGTAAAATGAAACCCTGGAGCAGGATTGAGCAGCAAAGGCTTTCCTCCCATCACAGGGGCAGATGCTCTCCTGGGTCACACAGTGAAATGTCACCATACTCAGTTTGCACAACATCTTCAATTCTCCCAATGACTCTATTCAATCAGGGACCCAGCTATCTCATGCCAGCCTAGGAGATGTACCACAACAGGCTGAGAAGAATTCCTCAGGAGGAGCAAGTAGCAAAAATCGGAGTTGTTGCTCTCAAGACTGAGCAGAGAGAAGGATCGTAACTCTCATGTCCCCACCCCTCCATCAGATTCTAGCTAAACAGATGTTTTCCTGCTTTTTTATTTTCTGCTTACTGACACCCCTTCTCAGTGACATATGAAATATGAAATGTCATGTAGTGTTGTGAGTTTGTACAAATATAAAGAAATACCAGGGTATACACAGTAACAAAAGGAAAGATCCCATTTGCAAATATCTGTGGTGTCTCCTTGTTCTGTGTTGATACATCGTATTGACATAAATTGGCTTTTCTTAATATAGTTTTACCCTCATCATGGTGGCAGTGTTGGGATGTGCATTAAAGTTCATCTGAAGTATGCGTCATTTATGTATGCCTCTTCTTTGAGTTTGTGCTAAGAGCTTTGGGAAAAGACTCCTGCCATCTTAGATCTTAGGAACTAGGGAGACCGTTCTAGCACCAATGCAATAAAAGCCACAATACAAGATATTAGTTCAAGAATGACTCAGAAAAGGGGGAGATCAGGACAGACTATAACTGCTACTGCTACTGCTGCTAAGTCGCTTCAGTTGTGTCCGACTCTGTGCGACCCCATAGATGGCAGCCCACCAGGCTCCCCCATCCCTGGGATTCTCCAGGCAAGAACACAGGAGTGGGTTGCCATTTCCTTCTCCAACAGACTATAACAGGGAAGGCTTATTGGAGGAGGAAGGCTGCAGGAAGATAGGTATGGCCATTCAGCTTGCACTTATGAAGATCCTCTTGGTCCCAGTTCTGTGCTGGGTGTTGCAGAGAATTACAAGGATCAGTGTGTGTCTCCAAGGAGCATGGCTCAGTATTGATGCCCAACAGTGGGTTAGGATACACTGCTGGAGCACTGAGGAGCAAGAGAGCTGCTCAATACATGGCTGAGCTGCAGAGAGTGCTCAGCCCATGGGAAAGTGAAAAAGTATAGACAGAAAGAGCAGCTTCCCAAAGGGGCAGAACCTACTCCCCACTTATCAACGTCCCAAAAGTATAAAATAGTTCTTCACTCATCCCCACCATGGTGTGATAGGAAGCCCTTTCCTTTTCTCTAGCCTGGTTAACCCTTATTCATCTGTAAGGACACAGGCACCAAGACCCTGGTGAGCCAGAGACGATGTGAAGCTTTGGAAACAGAGTGGAAGTGATGGAAGTGTTAGATACTGCATTAGTGAGGATTCTTTCGATTTTGTGACATATACCCACATTTAATAATCACAAGGAGAAAAAAAAGAGATCATGGTAGAAGAGGAATTTGTTAGCTCATGTTACTGCAAAGTCCAGGAGTGTATCTAGCTTCAGGCTCACCTAGAACCAGGTGATTGATTTATATTATCAGATTCCATTTATCTCTCAGTTTTACTCTCCTCTGAGTTGGATTCATTCTCAGGTTGCTTCAGGTTTATCTTACCATGTAGCCATCTTTACAAAAAGAGAGTGAGTTTGCTTCAATAGCTTTCTCTTTTATAAAAAAAAAAATAAACTGATTTACAATATTGTGTTAATTTCCACTGTACAGCAAAGTGATTCAGTTATACATTTTTTTTTACATTCTTTTCCATATGGTTTATCACAGAATATTGAATATAGTTCTCTGTACTTACAGTAGGACCTTGTTTATCCATTCTCTGTTCACATCTTGTAACCCTAAACTCCCAGTTAATTTCTTCTAACCCCTCCCCCACCACCCCTCCCCCTTGGCAACCACAAGTCTGTTCTCTCATGTCTGTGAGTTTGTTTTGTAGACAGGTTCATTTATGTCATATTTGAGATTCCCCATATAAGTGATATAATAATATGGTATTTGTCTTTCTCTTTCTGACTTACTTTGCTTAGAATAATCTTTAGGTCCATCTAGGTTGCTGGAAATGGCACTATTTCATTCTTTTTTATGGCTGAGTAGTTATTTCATTGTATACATACATGACATCTTTATTCATTTATCTGTCGATGGATACTTCAATAGTTTTAGCAAAAGTCTTGGGTCATGTACCTGTTTTAGGATCAATTATTATACCAGGAGGCGAGCGTTCTGATTGGCTGAACCTGTACCTCGTGCCCATCTCTGCATTTGGGAAACGGAATTAGTCCCACCGAAACCAGATGAACTCCAAGTGGGAGAGCACTGGTGGCCCCTAAGGAAAATCTGGGTGCTGCTTTCAGATGAGAAGAGAATGGGTGCTGGCCAGGCATAAATACCACCTATTTATAGGTGAAGGTGAAGTCACTCAGTCGTGTCCAACTCTGCGACCCCGTGGACTGTAGCCTACCAGGCTCCTCCGTCCATAGGATTCTCCAGGCAAGAACACTGGAGTGGGTTGCCATTTCCTTCTCCAGGGGATCTTCCCGACCCAGGGATTGAACCCAGATCTCCTGCATTGGAGGCAGACACTTTAACCTCTGAGCCACCAGGGAAGCCCCACTTATTTATAGGAGATACAGAATCAGATCATTTCACAAAAGACACATAAAGACTGGACACAGGAGAACAAGATTGAGTTCTACTCAGTCTTGAGTATGGAAATGAAAGGAACAATGCAGGCAAGGATGGCAAGGGATGGGGGTTTGTGGAGACCCGAGGCAGCCAGCTGAGTGTAGAGCAGGCAGGATGAGTATCTATGATTGAATAGGCTGTGTTCTGCAAGAGGGCCTGTGTGAACTGAATGGCGGTTGAAATGCAGCCTGGGCTCCAGGTGCTGAGTTTTGTGTCCTAGTGTGAGGCTGCCTCTACCAGAAGGAAGGGTTCCTTTGTATAATTTACCCAAAGGTGCTATCTGCTCATCAAGCTGTGAGTAGAGGGACAACATCCATCCAGAGGGAACACCTGCTTCCAATGTGCACAAAGATGCTGTAGTGGGTTGAATTGTGTCCCCCTAAAAGATACATTTGAGATAGGCTGGGACCTGGGACCCTTTGCTGCACTGGTGCAATGCTTGCACCTGAACACACCTCTCCTCAAGCAACCAAATACAAAGAAATTATACGCGACTAAAAATAACTGTGTGCTTGGTACAGTTAGAACAAAATTATGGACAAAAGATATAAGGAGACCAAAAAACCCAAATGCTACTTTAGAAGAGCCTGGAGGAAAATCAGGGGGTCAGGAACAAAAGCAAGAGAACTGAGCACACCTGCTAAACACACCACCACCTAAGGGGCAGGGAAAATACCTAAGCCACCCCTCCATCAGACCCCTGGACATACGTCTACCCTCACGTCCTGAAAGGAATAAGCTTGCGCCCACTCATGGAGTGGCAAGGTGCAAGCAAGGCAAACTGTTGTTTGTTCTTATTCCCTGCTGCTGCAGCAGGGGCCCCAATAAAGCCTTGCCTATATTTCTTGTCTGGTCTCTGATCAATTCCTATTGATTGGGGAAGGCCAAGAATCTTGGTAGATAACATATTCAGTTCTAATTTCTGGTACCTACAAGTGTGACCTTATTTGGATATAGGGTCTTGGCAGATGTAATCAAGTTAAGATGAGGCCATACTATGGGTAAGTGTAGCACTAAATCCAATGACTGGTGTCTTACAAGAAGAGGGAGATTTGGACACAGAGACACAGGGAAGACTATGTGATGATGGAGGTGGCAAGTGGAGTGATGCAGCTACAGGCCAAGGAATGCAAAGGATTATTGGTAACCACCTGAAGCTAGGAAACAGTTATGAAACATTCCTCCTCAAAGCCTTCAGAAGAAACCAGTGCTGCCAACGCCCTTATTTTAGACTTCCTGCCTCAGAGCTGTAAGGGAATAAATTTCTTTTGTGTTTGTGGCACTTTGTTATGGCACCCTTAGGAAACTAACACGGGTACTATACTGGCTAGCAGCAGCCTCAAGAGTAATGTTCTCCTCTACCCTCATGTCCTGGTAGAAGATATAGAAAACCCAGGGGCTCAAGAGATCCCAGCAGAAGTAGTTGGGCCTCCTCATAGGTACCTCTACCCAAGAGTGTACCGGAAGTGCCTGTTACACCACCTTCGCACAGCAAGTAAACAGTATTTTCAAACTGTAGTAGTTCATAGAGGACTGCCAATAAAACGAGTGACAACCTTTTCTTGGTTTGAGAAGATGAGTGGGCCACACGTTAGACTGGAGCCTCTGCATCTGCTGTTTTTTCTGCTTTCTGTCTCCCAAGCTCACTTATGTGCCTCCTCTGAGAAACCACATCCCCCTCTGTTTTCCTTTGCCATAGAACTTACTGTGCCATATTGTAATTTTCTGAGTACTTGTGGGGATAGATTGTCCAATGACACTGAACACAATTTTTTTTCTGTGAAATAAACCAGGCAAGAACTAGGGGAATGTGCAGGAGGAGTCTGGAGACCTACTTAAACAAAGGAAATGAGACTCCAATCGTTTCACTAACAAGATTCAGAGTTATTGAAATGTGTCGAGGTAAACCAGGGTAGCTATGAACACAGGTCAATGATGGGGAAGGGTGGGGAGTCCCTGGAATGTGTCATTCCTCAGAGAAGTGTACCCTGACTCTATCATACCCCTCAACTTGTTTTATTTTCATTAATCATCATGAAACTATTTTGTTTGATGAAAGTTTCACGAGAGTGGGGATCTTGCCTGTTTTGTTCACTGCTATACCCTCAGAGCCTTGGGCAAGTTACTTAACCTCTGTTTTACTTAAACCTCTCCTTTGTAAATCATGCCAACCTCTTAGGGTTACTGTGAGGATTAAATGCATTAACATAGAGCTTAGACCAATGCCTGGCACATAGTTGATAACTGATACTGGGTAGCATTTATATTGTGCTCACTATGTTCTAGGTACTAGTCTAAGCACTTTACATATACAATTGGCCCTCCATATATGTGGGTTCTTATCCACAGATGCAATGTACAGCAGACTGAAAACAGAAAAAAAAATCCAGAAAATTCCAAAGAGCAAAACTTTGTCACGTTTGACAACTATTTACACTGTATTAAGTATTATAAGTAATCTAGAGATTATTTGATGTACACTGGAAGATGTGCATTGGCTATGTACAAATATTATGTCATTTTATATAAAGGACTTAATGGTATCCTCAGCAGTGCTAAAACTGATCCTTCATGGATACTGAGGAGGACACTACATCAATTTAATCGTCAAAACAATCTTATAAGATTCCCATCTTGTAGATAAGGAAAAAGAGAACTTATTTATCTAAGACCACACAGCTGGTAAATGCAGAGCAGGCATTGAAACCTCAGAGTCCCAGTGCTTCACCATGACACCATTTATATGTTCTAATATAAATCCTTTCAAATGAACAAAATCACCAAGAGATTGGAAAAAGATGGAACCACTGGACTAGTTCAAAAATCAAGACAAGTATTGAAGGGGAATGGTTGTTGGGAGTCTGTGAGGTAGTGATACTGAATTTTCAGCTATTTTATCTTTCTGTAGGGGTTTCTCTGGTCAATCTTGTACCTGGGAAAATGGCTGTGAGGGTTAACTTATAAAGCAGTAAGGAGTAATGCAATTCTTGACTGAGTGTAGCACTGGGATGGGATGTTGTCTTTCTTCACATCCTGTGAAGTGAAGTGAAGTGAAGTCGCTCAGTCGTGTCCGACTCTTTGCGACCCCATGGACTGTAGCCTACCAGGCTTCTCCGTCCATGGGATTTTCCAGGCAAGAATACTGGAGTGGGTTACCATTTCCTTCTCCAGGGGATCTTCCCGACCCAGGGATCGAACCCAGGTCTCCCACGTTGGAGGCAGACGCTTTAACCTTCACATCCTAAGAGCCTTGAAAACCTAGTGAGGGATTCTCCCAGGGGCGAGAGCAGGGACTGGTGCTGGAGATCCAGCCATTTCATCCCATGAAACATACCCAAAGCAACTCACTCCAGCGATGACAGAAGAGGAGAGGATCTCTCTTCTCTCAACTGCCCATGTTTCAGCCCCCTCTCTGGCTTTGACAGCTGCACCAGTGCTTTATAGGACACTACTGGGCATTCTTTAAGAAATAAACTGCTATGGGACCCAACCATTTGTCTTTACCACCAGTAGAAAGTGAGTTACTGAAGGCCAGGGAAGAGAGTTTTACTTCTATCTCAAATCCCAAGTCCCCCACAGATTACAGAACTTTAAGGGTGCTCAGTGACTATTTGCTGAATGAAGAGAATTGAATGCTCTTGGTCAGCAGATGGGATGATGCCTAGACAAGGCAGCTGCTATCTTAGATTTTTAGCTGAAAGGTGGCAATGGCGATGGCATTTTGGAAGGGTGTTGAGAGGATGAAGAGATCACAAACAAGCTAGTTCTGGAGGAAGCCATAAGAAAGAAATAACGGTTTGTCAGTTCAGTTCAGTGGCTCAGTCATGTCCGACTCTTTGCAACCCCATGAATCACAGCATGCCAGGCCTCCCTGTCCATCACCAACTCCTGGAGTTCACTCAGACTCATGTCCATCGAGTCAGTGATTCCATCCAGCCATCTCATCCTCTGTCGTCCCCTTCTCCTCCTGTCCCAAATCCCTCCCAGCATCAGAGTCTTTTCCAATGAGTCAACTCTTCGCATGAGGTGGCCAAAGTACTGGAGTTTCAGCGTTAGCATCAATCCTTCCAAAGAAATCCCAGGGCTGATCTCCTTTAGAATGGACTGGTTGGATCTCCTTGCAGTCCAAGGGACTCTCAAGAGTCTTCTCCAACACCACAGTTCAAAAGCATTATTCTTCAGCACTCAGCCTTCTTCACAGTCCAACTCTCACATCCATACATGACCACAGGAAAAACCATAGCCTTGACTAGACGGACCTTAGTCGGCAAAGTAATGTCTCTGCTTTTGAATATGCTATCTAGGTTGGTCATAACTTTTCTTCCAAGGAGTAAGCGTCTTTTAATTTCGTGGCTGCAATCATCATCTGCAGTGATTTTGGAGCCCCAAAAAACAAAGTCTGACACTGTTTCCACTGTTTCCCCATCTATTTCCCATGAAGTGATGGGACCGGATGCCGTGATCTTAGTTTTCTGAATGTTGAGCTTTAAGCCAACTTTTTCACTCTCCACTTTCACTTTCATCAAGAGGTTTTTTAGTTCTTCTTCACTTTCTGCCATAAGCGTGGTGTCATCTGCATATCTGAGGTTATTGATATTCCTCCCGGCAATCTTGATTCCAGCTTGTGTTTCTTCCAGTCCAGCTTTTCTCATGATGTACTCTGCATAGAAGTTAAATAAGCAGGGTGACAATATACAGCCTTGACATACTCCTTTTCCTATTTGGAACCAGTCTGTTGTTCCATGTCCAGTTCTAACTGTTGCTTCCTGACCTGCATACAGATTTCTCAAGAGGCAGGTCAGGTGGTCTGTTCCACAGTTTATTGTGATCCACACAGTCAAAGGCTTTGGCATAGTCAATAAAGCAGAAATAGATGTTTTTCTGGAACTCTCTTGCTTTTTCCATGATCCAGCAGATGTTGGCAATTTGATCTCTGGTTCCTCTGCCTCTTCTAAAACCAGCTTGAACATCAGGGAGTTCACAGTTCACGTATTGCTGAAGCCTGGCTTGGAGGATTTTGAGCATTACTTTACTAGCATGTGAGTTGAGTGCAATTGTGTGGTAGTTTGAGCATTCTTTGGCATTGCCGGTGGGCATAAATTTAAAGCACTTCATGGCCAAAGGCCTTTAAAAAATCCTTCCCTCAAACCTCCAGAGTCTGCTTAAGTTGAAGAATCTTTTTTTCCCTGTTTTTCTTTAAGGATAAGCTGTTTTTCTTTTCTTTATCCAGCGTCCACCACCAGGCACTTATAGGGAGCTGTTTTTCCCAGCTCCCAGTTCTTACAAGAACTGCCTAGATCACAGTTTTGCCTATAGAAACAGAAGTCTCTACCTTCTGAATTGGTGTCTTTCTGCCTTTCATAGTGTATATACAAAATATCTGGGAATCAGCTGGTAATTGTCTAAATACTTAGGTTGTCTATGCATGACTCAATAAAGTGACTCTTTAAAAGAGCAGCTAAAAAGAAAAGTACCTATTTTTTCATATATGTTATTGTGTATGTATATATTTTACTCATTACATAAGTAGATTTCTTCACATCATATGAAAAAATGATTCTAGAAATACTTTTGCTCCATACACATGCTTGTCCTCAGCTGATTAGATCTGCATAAATATCCCTTGGATGCTAGGATCAAGGTCAACTTCCTTAATCTGTTCCCCTTTGCAAAGGCAACCACCTTTCATGTAACAAGTGTCTTCATGCTATCTTAGAGCCTTCTTTCCCCCATTCTTCTCCCAACATTAAAATAACCACATTCTCAGTCCTGATGTATGATAGATGATAATAAATTATTCTCCCATTGAGATGATCTGGAAAGTAATGGATTAAAATATATTTTCTCCAGGGGAACTAATATCAAATAAGAGCCTTCAGGAACTGAAGTCCTTAAGGGTAGATTCTCAAGCTCTGTGGCAGGCCAGCAGAATACACTGAGAATCCAGGAAAGGATTAATACATACACAGAAACAATTTTTTTTTTTTTTTTTTTTTGTCACAGAAAGCATTTACAGATCAGTTGGGAAAAGATGGACTATTCACTAACTGGTTATCTATATGGAAAAAAAAATCTGATCCCTACCTTATACTATATACAAGTATCAGTACTAGCTAGATTTAAGACTTAAATCTCAAAGCATAATGTAAAACAACAGAACTTTCAGAAGACAAAATAGGAAAATATTTTTATGACTTCAGGTTAGAGAAAGATCTTTTTAAACAGGAACTAAAAGTGCAAGCCATGAAGGAAAAAAAAGTCTAACTTAAGATAACCTTATTCTGAGTGAAAAAACAAATCTAAGAGGGAGAGGATATTGATAACATACGACTGACAAAAGAAAGAGAGAAAAACTCAACAGTAAAATGAGCAAAAGGAAAAATACCATTGTATTAAGGCCAAAAAGCATGAGAAAAGATGCTCAATTTTGTTAGAAACAAGAAAGTGAAAATTAAAATCACAAATCACTATTTCTCACCTATGGCGGAGCCTGGTGGGCGGCTGTCTATGGGGTCGCACAGAGTCAGACATGACTGAAGTGACTTAGCAGCAGCAGCAGCAAACTGACAAAAATTAGAAACTCAGATAACCAGGTATTGGTGAAACTGTAGTGACAGGAACCCTCATTTAATGCTAGTTGGAGTTTAAATTAGTAGGACTTTGGAAAATAGTTTGGTATTATATATTTAAGTTGCACACATTGCATAATCTAGCAACTGCATATATATATGCATTCTTGTGCTTGCATAGTAAGAGATATACATAAGAATTCTAAAGCAGTATCATTTGTAAAAACAAAAAGCTAGAAATAGTCCAAATGTCTGTCAACTATAGAATGGATAAGTATTTCATGGTAGATTCATACAATGGGCTTTCATACAGAACTGAATGAACTGTACCTGCATACTTGGGACTCCCAGGTGACTCAGTGGTAAAAAATCTGCCTGCCAATGCAGGAGATGCAAGAGACATGGGTTCAACCCCTGGATCAGGAAGATCCCCTGGAGGACGAAATGGCAATCCACTCCAGTATTCTTGCCTGGAAAATTCCATAGATAGAGGAGCCTGGGGTTGCAAAGAGTTGGACACAGTGACTGAGCACGCACACACGTAGCTATACAATTGAACTATTTTAATGAATAAACAATAAAGGTAACAGAAGAATAACATACTAAATGGTTCCATTTATGTAAACTTAAACAGGCAAATCTAAGCAATATATTTTGCCCACATAACTTCAGTTTGATCCTCCAGATTCACTTTCCACACTTCTATTTCCAGGAGACTGCACTGAGTGGACTGAATATATGGGCCCTTTATGACTTGTAGCTTCTGGTTAGATTTGGCTGATGGGAGGCGCCAGCAGAAGATTGGAGAGGTAGAAGCAAGTGGTGGTGGTGGTGGTGGTGCAGTCACTCAGTCGTGTCCGACTCTTTGCGACCCCATGGACTGTAACCTACTAGGCTTCTCCATCCATGGAATTCCCCAGGCAAGAATACTGGAGTGGATTGCCATTTCCTTCTCCAGGGGATCTTCCCGACCCAGGGATCAAACCCGGGTCTCCCGCATTGGAGGCAGACGCTTTAACCTCTGAGCCACCAGGGAAGCAAGTGGGGTTGAGTGTTTATTCTCTGGTACCCTTGCTGTGGGTTGCTATAGGGAGGCTGGATTCCCTCCAATGAAGGTCTCAGCTCCTATCAGGAGGCTCTCTCTGTCTGGCTTCCTGAAACCACCTCCACTACTCTTGCTTCGAGCCTATGGTGATAAAGAGCACTGTTACTAGCCTAAAGATAATATCCTGTTGTTGTATTCTTCTGTATCCTGCCTGCACCTTTGTAAATAATTCCTTTAATAAACTCTCCTCAAATTATACTAATTTGAGTGTGCCATCTGTTTCCTGCCAGGACCCTAACTGATACAATATTGTTTGGGGATACAGAGACACTGTGGTAAAACTTACAAGGAAAAGCAAGGGAATTATTAACATAAAATTCAATACAGTTATTACCTCTATGGGGGAGGGAAATATGATACAAAAGAGCCACATGGGGGACTCATGTACTGGTAATATTCTATTTCTTAAACTAGGCTGTTTGTAGATGTGTATTTGCTTTCTGATTACTCTTTAACATAATTATTCTTTAATAGGTGAAGGTGAAGTCGCTCAGTCGTGTCCGACTCTTTGCGACCCCGTGGACTGTAGCCTACTAGGCTTCTCCGTCCGTGGGATTCTCCAGGCAAGAATACTGGAGTGGATTGCCATTTCCTTCTCGAGGGGATCTTCCCGACCCAGGGATCGAACCCGGGTCTCCCGCATTGGAGGCAGACGCTTTAACCTCTGAGCCACCAGGGGAAGCCCGTTATTCTTTAATATGTTGTAGATAACTTTTTGTATGTGTGATATATCTTACAGTAAAAATTAAAATAAAATATAATAAACTCCTACTAGAATGAAAGATTGTGAGGACAGAGCTGTTTGTCTTGTTTTTTTGCTAGAATGGTGTTGACACTAGAAAGTACAAAAATATGTGTTTGAACAACTTAATGGATATCCAACTTTGGCCTAGGACCTCCCCATCCATGATAGGGAGTCAAGGAATTTTTTTAAACTCTGAATCCCACTGTACAAGCTAGGAAGAGCTTTCCTTGTTCTGTCTTCCTTTTTACATATTCCACAGACTCTGTCTCT
Organism: Cephalophus harveyi; assembly: GCA_006410635.1. Taxonomy (NCBI): domain Eukaryota; kingdom Metazoa; phylum Chordata; class Mammalia; order Artiodactyla; family Bovidae; genus Cephalophus; species Cephalophus harveyi. The sequence continues at coordinate 271,013 of SJYT01053043.1, read as the reverse complement.
TTCCCTCTCTTCTTGGTGACTACCACAGATCTATAGAATGGATAAGTATATCATGGTAGATTCATACAATGGGCTGTCATGCAGAACTGAATATGAATGAACTGTACTTGCACACTTGGGACTCCCAGGTGACTCAATAATTCTGTTTTGGGTTATTCTGTTCCCCCTCCACCTCATCCTTCTCCAATCCAATTCCAGAATTAAATACACTCTCTCTTCATCTTTCTTTCTCCTTAGAACATAAATTCAGAGTTATTTTGTTTAAAGGATTTTATTACCAACCACTTGGGGGGAATAGAACAGGAATACAAAACAAGAAATATTTATATATGAAAGTCTTGGTTCCCTGGCTGTGATCTGAATTCCTTGTAGGAAGTCAGGTTAGGTTTTAGCCCTTCTCTTTTGACTATTCTTCCTGTGGGTTTGGTCATTACAACCCACTCTGGGTTGGTGCTTGGAGGAACGAGCTTGGTGGAATGACAGTGAAAAACTTGCTTCTCTGAGGACTTTCCGGGAGCATCATTTCTCATTCTAGGAATTATTCATTTGAAAGTGAAAGTGTTAGTCGCTCAGTCCTATCTGATTCTTTGTGACCCCAAGGACTGTACCCCACCAGGCTCCTCTGTCCATGGAATTCTCCAGGCAAGAATACTGGAGTGGGTAGCCATTCCCTTCTCTAGGGGATTTTCTTGACCCAGGGACTGAACCTTGGTCTCTTGCATTGCAGGAAGATTTTTTACTATCTGATCCACCAGGAAAGTCTTATTTAACATGCCCTGATAGAATAGCAAGAAAAGATAAGAAAGCCTTCTTCAGCGATCAATGCAAAGAAATAGAGGAAAACAACAGAATGGGAAAGACTAGAGATCTCTTCAAGAAAATTAGAGATACCAAGGGAATATTTCATGCAGAGATGGGCTTGATAAAGGACAGAAATGGTATGGACCTAACAGAAGCAGAAAATATTAAGAAGAGGTGGCAAGGATACAACGAAGAACTGTACAAAAAAGATCTTCATGACCCAGATAATCATGATGATGTGATCACTCATCTAGAGCCAGACATCTTGGAATGTGAAGTCAAGTGGGCCTTAGAAAGCATCACTACGAACAAAGCTAGTGGAGGTGATGGAATTCCAGTTGAGCTGTTTCAAATCCTGAAAGATGATGCTGTGAAAGTGCTGCACTCAATCTGCCAGCAAATTTGGAAAACTCAGCAGTGGCCACAGGACTGGAAAAGGTCAGTTTTCATTCCAATTCCAAAGAAAGGCAATGCAAAAGAATGCTC
>SJYT01053043.1:248744-268718 GCA_006410635.1 Cephalophus harveyi | reverse complement strand
GAGGATGAGATGGCTGGATGGCATCACGGACTCGATGGACGCGAGTCTGAGTGAACTCCGGTAGTTGGTGATGGGCAGGGAGGTCTGGCGTGCTGCGATTCATGGGGTCACAAAGTCGGATACGACTGAGCAACTGAACTGAACTGAACTGATAGTGGGTAATGGGATAGCTAAGAACAGGCAGATCAGCATAAGAAAAACAAAACTATAAATCAGCCTCTTCCAAATTTTTTCTCACGGAGTAGAATATTCATTGCCAAAAAATAAAAATTAAAAAAGGAGAAGCAGAGGGTGTCCTTTAGTCAAGCAAGTTTGGGAAATGCTGCATGTTACATTGTCCTTTTGGAGAATCAGAATATATGTTAACAATTTAATGACCTTGAGAACCAGCTGTATCTCTCTCTCTCTCTCTCTCTCACACACACACACACACACACACACACACACACGTTTAGTTGATAAGCCATTTCCTTCTCCAGAGTATCTTCCTGATCCAGGGATCGAACCTTAATCTCCTGCATTGGCAGACAGAGTCGTTACCACTGAGCCACCAGGGAAGCCATGTGTGTGTGTGTGTGTGTGTGTGTGTGTGTGTGTGTGTGTACAGGGTTCTATTTTCTTCACACTTGTTATTTTGTGTCTTTTATTTTTATGTGTGTGTGTGTGTGTGTGTACAGGGTTCTATTTTCTTCACATCCCTGCCAACACCTGTTATTTTGTGTCTATTTTTATAATAGCCATTTTAACAGTTGTGCAATGATATCTTGTGGTTTTGATTTGCATTTCCCTGATGATTGGTGATGTTGAGCACCTTTTCATGTACCTTTTGGCCATCTGTATGTCTTCTTTGGAATAATGTCTATATAGGACCTCTTTCCTTTTTAAAATGAGATTCTTTGCCTTTTTACTATTGAGTCATGTGTTCTTTGTGTATTTTGTATATTAACCCCTTATCAAATATATGATTTGCAAATATTTCCTCCCATTCTGTAGGCTGCCTTTCATTTTATGAATTGTTTCCTTTGCTATGCAGAAGCTTTTTAGTTTGATGCAGTTTCACTTGTCTATTTTTATCTTTGTTGCCTTTGCTTTTAGTGCCAAATTCTTCAAAAATCATGGTTAGAGCAATCAATGTTAAGGAAATTACTCCTTATGTTTTCTTCTAGGAGTTTTGTGGTTTGGTGTCTAAGACTTTGGTCCATTTTGAGTTGATTTTTGTGTAAGGTGTAAGATAAGAGCTTCATTCTTTTGCATATGGATGTCCAGTTTTCCCAACATTTATTGAAGAGACTGTCCTTTTCCCATTATATATTCTTGATACCTCTGCTATAAGTTCAGTTCAGTTCAGTCGCTCAGTCGTGTCCAACTCTTTGCGACCCCATGAATCGCAGCACGCCAGGCCTCCCTGTTCATTACCATCTCTCGGAGTTCACTCAGACTCACGTCCATCAAGTCAGTGATGCCATCCAGCCATCTCATCCTCGGTCGTCCCCTTCTCCTCCTGCCCCCAATCCCTCCCAGCATCAGAGTCTTTTCCAATGAGCCAACTCTTCACATGAGGTGGCCAAAGTACTGGACTTTCAGCTTTAGCATCATTCCTTCCAAAGAAATCCCAGGGTTGATCTCCTTCAGAATGGACTAGTTGGATCTCCTTGCAGTCCAAGGGACTCTCAAGAGTCTTCTCCAACACCACATTGACACTGTTTCCACTGTTTCCCCATCTATTTCCCATGAAGTGATGGGACCAGATGCCATGATCTTCATTTTCTGAATGTTGAGCTTTAAGCCAACTTTTTCGCTCTCTTCTTTCACTTTCATCAAGAGGCTTTTTAGCTCCTCTTCACTTTCTGCCATAAGGGTGGTGTCATCTGCATATCTGAGGTTATTGATATTTCTCCCAGCAATTAATTGATCATATATGCATGGGTTTAATTCTGGCCTCTATTCTGTTTAATTGATCTGTGTGTTTTTATTCCAGTATCATACTGTTTTGATTACTATAGCTTTGCAATATAGTTTGAAATCAAGAAGTGTGATGCCTCCAGCTTTGTTCTTTCTCAAGATCGTTTTGGCTATTTAGAATCTTTTGTTGTTCCAAACAGATATATAGTCTACCAGATCAAGCCTGAATGTATTGAAAATTAAGATTTCTTTTGTGAATTAAAGTGTAGGTGATTTACAATGTTGTATTAGTTTCAGGTGTACAGTGAAGTAATTCAGTTATATGTATATATAACTGCATGTATACATAACATGCATGCTAAGTCACTTCAGTTGTGTCCGACTCTTTGTGACCCTGCAGACTGCAGCCTGCCAGGCTCCTCTGTCCATGGGATTCTCCGGGCAAGAATACTGGAGTGGGTTGCCATGCCTTCCTCCAGGGTATCTTCCCGACCTAGGGATTAAACCCTTGTCTCTGACCTCCCCTGCGCTGGCAGGCAGGTTCTTTCCCACTAGTGCCACCTGGGAAGCCTATATTCTTTTCTAGATTCTTTCTCATTATAGGTTATTACAAGATATTGAATATACTTCCTTCTGCAATACAGTAAGTCCCTACTGTTTATCTACTTTATACATAGTAGCATATATCTGTTAATCCTAAACTCCTAATTTATCATTCCCTTCTCCTTATGTAATCATAAATTTGTATCTTTTTCCAGATTTCACATATAAGTAATGTCATATGATATCTGTCTCTGACTTATTCCATTTAGTATGATAATCTCTAGGTCCATCCATGTTGCTGCAAATAGCATTCATTATTTCATTCTTTTTTATGGCTGAGTAAAGTATATTTGTTTTTCAGTTGCTAAGACATGCTCGACTCTTTGTGACCTCATGGACTGTAGCACGCCAGTATATATATATATATATGCCACATCTCCTTTATCCTTTCATCTGTCAATGGGCATTTAGGTTGCTTCCATGTCTTGGCTATTGTAAATAGTACTGCTGTGAACACGGAGGTGCAGATATCTTTTCAAGTTAGTGATTTTGTCTTTTCTGGATGTATGCCCAGGAGTGGAATTGCTGAATCATACGATAGTTTCATTTTTAATTTTTTAAGGAATCTCCATACTGTCTTCCATAGTGACTGCACCAATTCCATAGTGACTACATTCTTATCAACACTGTACTAGGGTTCTTTTCTCCACACCCTCTTGAGAGTTAAGTTTTAATGAGCTTAAGAAAACAAACATTCAAAGTGATCCTCTGAGAACAACAGAAGCCTAACCTACATCCTTAGAATCTTGGGATGCTAAGTAGACTGCTAGGCGTCCTATTTGTATGGGTACCCAATGGGCTCCTTGGGAAAAATGATAAATATGCCTTTTGGAGCAAGGGGTGTAGACAAGAACTGCCTCTGTTCTCTGGACTGAAGAAGGTAAAGAAAATAAAGTGAATTAAAGATTTTCTCTCATAACTGTATAGTCTTCTCCAAGTAGAAGTGAAATTTCCATTATTAAGGAATACCTATTGAAATCTCCTCTGTCCATCTGGCTCGTTTCGTAAAACGAAAACCAACCAGCCAAATAAAAACCCCTGAGCTCTCACAATGGAGTAATATCAGCAGTGGCTTAAATGGAGACAGGATTTATTTTGTCAAGACTAAAACAGAGTGGGAAGGAGGCTCAAGAGGGAGGGAATATTATATATTTATAGCTGATTCATATTGTTGTACAGCAGAAACCAACACAACATTGTAAAGCAATTATACTTCAATTTTAAAAAATAGACTTCTCTGATTGTTCAGTGATTAAGCTGCTGCCTGTCAATGCAGGAGACACGGGTTTGATCCCTGATCCGAGAAGATTCCACACACCTTAGGGCAACTAAGCCCATGCGTCACATCTACTGAGCCCAGGAGCCCTAGAGCCGGTGCTCCCTGCAACAAGAAAAGCCACCACAATCAGAAGCCAGTGCACTGCAACCTGAGAGTAGTCCCAGCTCACTTCAACTACAGAAAGCCCACACACAGCAACGAAGACCCAAAACAGCCAAAAATAAATAGACAAACAGGACTCAAACAGAAAGGCTTTTCTTTCCCCCCACTAAAATCCAAAATTCAAGAACAGGACATACATTCCCATGGCTCTAGCTCCACCTTGTGCTTAATCAAGAAATCACCTACTTCCCATCAACTGGGGAGTTAAGTAGTCATCAGGATGTTTATAGTCAATGCTTGCCAACAGTTCCTGATAACATATTAATACTTTAGGCCAGGCTCTGTGTACATGATATTCAAGAACTATGGCATTTAAACCTCATAACAACACTATGAAAGATGTATTTTATAGATGGAAAACCAATGTTGAGAGTTTACCAGAGTTTGTCATGTCCGACTCTTTTTGACCCTATGGATTGTAGCCTGCCTACAGGCACCTCAGTCCGTGGGATTCTCCAGGAAAGAAAACTTAAAGAGGGTTGCTGTGCTGTCCTTTAGAGGATCTTCCCAACCCAGGGCCAAACCTACGTCTTCTGCATTGTGGCAGATTCTTTATCCCTGAGCCACCAGGGAAGCCCCTTGCCAGAGTTTAGCACTTTTCAAAGATCATACAGGCAGGGAATTAATTCCCTGGTGGTCCGATGGTTAGGACTCTGCTTCCACTGCAGGAGCCCTGGTTCAGGAACTACGATATTGCAAGCCACATGGCATGGCCAGAAAAAAATCATACAGGTGGCAGTAAGGACTTAAACCAACCATTTCTAGGCTTTTCTTTTCAATCACAACTGTCTGCTTATAAACTAAGGCACACGTACATCACATACATTTTTTTCCCCTTTACAACACACATGTAAATACATATCTTATTTAATCCTCTATTGCACGGATTTGCATTTTCAAGAAATGGATGATCCAAAGCAACAAATCAATGTTTAAATGACAGGCATTAGATTAGAGCATTGAATTGAATTGAAGTCGCTCAGTCGTGTCCGACTCTTTGCGACCCCATGGACTGTAGCCCACCAGGCTCCGCTGCCCATGGGATTCTCCAGGCAAGAGTACTGGAGTGGGTCACCATTTCCTTCTCCAGGGGATCTTCCTGACCCAGGGATTGAACCCAGGTCTCCCGCATTGCGGGCAGACGCTTTAACCTCTGAGCCACCAGGGAAGCCATTAGAGCATTAGGCCCTAGAATTAGGCTGATCTTGTTGATAAAATGGTATATTGGAAAAGCCAAGAGATTTGCTCATTTGAATACCTGCTCTACCACTTGATAGCTGTGTCGCCTTGGGCAAGTTACTTAAGGTCACTGGCCTCAGGTCCCTTAAGTGAATTAAGAACCAATGGATTCAAATAATGCTAATTGTTGTAAATCAAACTCTGGCTTACTTTTCACAGAAACTAATTTCTAAAAGTTAACCTATCAGTAAACAAAGAATCCTGTTGGAATCTGGTGATTGATTTTTAGTAGGTGGAAAAACTGGTCACATGATGAGTTGTTAAAATGCTCAGTGCATCTTTGAGAAGTGAAACTTTAAGAACATACACATAATAGAATAGTCCCCCCACCCAAAAGATGTCCACATCTTAATCTCTGGAATCTAGGAACATGTTCAAACACACAGCAAAGGTGAACTAAGGTTGCAGAAGGTATTAAGATTGCTAAATCAGCTGACCCTAAAATAGGGAGATTATCTTGGATTATCTGGGTAGGTCCAACTTAATCATAAGGGATTTTTAATAAGTGGGAGAGTCAAAGGAAGATGTAATTGTAGAGGAAAGGCACTGAGAGATGCACTGTAGCTTGTTTTGAAGATGCAGAAAGAGGAACATGAGCAAAAAAAATGTAAGCAGCTTCCAGAAGCTAGAATGAGCAATGAAATAGATTCTCTTCTAGAACCTTTAGAAAGAAATGTAACTCTGCTGACTTTAATTTTAGCCCAGTGATACCTGGGTCAGGGTTCTGTCCTACAGAATTGTAAGATAATGTATCTGTGTTGTGTTAGCCACTAAGTTTGTGGCAATTTGTTATAGGAGCCATAGAAAACATACACTATCTATGACCATAGGTGTGTCCAGACTTCTTACCTGTTTCCTATGGTGGTGTGGAAAAGGCACTGGACTTGGAATCTAAAGACTAAGCATCTCAGTTTTGCTTTTAAATAGCTGTGTGACTTCCAGTGAATCACAGTTCCTCTCTAAGCATGTTTATCATGCCCTGGCGCTTACCTCACAGAGTTGTTATGTACAGGAAGCGAGATAATGGATGTGTAGGTGCTGTAAAAACTATAAAGCATTCTATATATGACAGGAGTTATTATTTACAGTGCCTAATACATAGTTGATATGCAAGAAATATTTGCAAAGTGGGATGTGGAAACTTGATTGCCAGGTACTTGGGAGAACAAGAGATCATATCTGATACCTGCTCTTAAGTTTTGTTGTTGCTGTTTAGTCACTAAATTGTATCCCACTCTTTGCAACCCCATGGACTGGAGCCCACTAAGCTCCTCTGTCCCTGGGGTTTTCCAGGGAAGAATACTGGAGTGGGTTGCCATTTCCTTCTTTAGGGAATCTTCCTGACCCAGGGATCAAACCCAAGTCTTCTGCATTGGCAGGTGGATTCTTTACTGCTGAGCCACCAGGGAAGCCCTCTTAAGTTGATTACAACATATCATTACGGAGATAACATATTCAGAAGAAGATTTAAACTGTAACTTAAAATTTACATAAGATAATAACACAAGAGAAGTCACAAGGTTACATATGATTAAGCAACAAAGAAGTGATATAAAACAAATATGTATCCCTATGGAATGGATGGTAAGTGTGGGATGAAAGACTCAAAGGATTCCAGCAGGAAGAAGGTCTTGAGCAGGATCTTGGAAGGTGTGATCAGATGGAGAACAACTGCTACCATTACACCTACAAAGCACTGTTTTCCTGGAATCATATTTTACATTTAGGACACTGGCATGCAGTTCCAGTGTTTCAAATGGTATTTTTTTTTGATCCCCTTGGTAATGTTTTTTTCTTTTTTAAAAATTTCAAACTCACAGAAAATTTGTAAAAACAGTAGAAAGGAGGCCTTTCCCTGCCGAACCTTTTAGAATAAGTTATCCATATGATGCCTTACCACTCCCAAATTATCAATTATATAGGGCTTCCCTGGTGGCTCAGTGGTATATAACATTATGATAACATTATATCAATTATCATATATAACCTTGTGACTTCTCTTGTGCATTGCCTTATATAAACTTTGAGTTATAGATTAAATCTTCTTCTGAATATATTATCTCCATAACGATATGTTGTAAACAATTCAGAGCAGATATCACATATGATCTCCTGTTCTCCTCCAAGTATTTAGCATGTTTCCACATCCCACTTTGCAAATATTTCTTGCATATCAGTTATGTATTAGGCACTGCAAATAATAATAATAATTCTCTTTATATATAGAATGCTTTATAGTTTTTTATACCTATACATCTATTGTCACGAAATTAACATCTATGCATTACTATCGTCTAATCCACAGATTCCATTCAAGTTTATTCAACTGTCCCTATAACGTCCTTTATAGTGATGCATTTAATTTTCAAATCTCATTAATCTTAAAGTAAAACAGTTCCTGAACCTTTGATTTTCGTAACCTTGACCTTTTAAGGATCATGTAAATTATTTTACAGAATATTTCTCCCAATCTGTATTCCTGATGTTTCTTTTTAATTAGATTCAGGTTTTACATTTTTAGCAGGGATAGCACAGAAGTATGCTGTTTTTTTCCCTCAATGCATACCATTCAGTTCAGTTCAATCGCTCAGTCGTGTCCGACTCTTTCTGACCCCATACACTGCAGTACGCCAGGATTCCCTGTCCATCACCAACTCCTGGAGTTCACCCAAACTCACGTCCATTGAGTCAGTGATGTCATCCAACCATCTCATCCTCTGTTGTCCCCTTCTCCTCCCACTTTCAATCTTTCCAAGCATCAGGATCTTTTCAAATGGGTCAGCTCTTCACATCAGTTGGCCAAAGTACTGGAGTTTCAGCTTCAACATCAGTCCTTCCAATGAATCAGGACTGATCTTTAGGATGGACTGGCTGGATCTCCTTGCTGTCCAAGGGACTCTCAAGGGTCTTCTCCAACATCACAGTTCAAACGCATCAATTCTTTGGCACTCAGCTTTCTTTATAGTCCAACTCTCACATCTATACGTGACTACTGGAAAACCATAGCCTTGACTAGATGGACCTTTGTTGGCAAAGTAATGTCTCTGCTTTTTAATATGCTGTCTAGGTTGGTCACAACTTTCCTTCCAAGGAGTAAGCGTATTTTAGTTTCATGGCTGCATGAAAATCACTATCTGCAGTGATTTTGGAGCCCCCAAAGTTAACGTCTGCCACTGTTTCCCCATCTACTTGCTATGAAGTGATGCGACCAGATGCCATGATCTTCGTTTTCTGAATGTTAAGCTTCAAGCCAACTTTTTCACTCTCCTCTTTCACTTTCATCAAGAGGCTCTTTAGTTCTTCTTACCTTTCTGCCATAAGGGTGGTGTCATCTGCGTGTCTGAGGTTATTGATATTTCTCCTTGCAATCTTGATTCCAGCTTGTGCTTCATCTAGCCTAGCATTTCTCATGATGTACTCTGCATGTAAGTTAAATAAGCAGGGTGATAATATACAGCCTTGACGTACTCCTTTTCCTATTTGGAGCCAGTCTGTTGTTCCATGTCCAGTTCTAACTGTTGCTTCCTGACCTGCACACAGATTTCTCAAGAGGCAAGTCAGGTGGTCTGGTATTCCCATCTCTTTCAGAATTTTCCACAGTGTATTGTGATCCACACAAAGGCTTTGGCATAGTCAATAAAGCAGAAATAGATGTTTTTCTGGAACTCTCTTGATTTTTCAATGATCCAGCAGATGCTGGCAATTTGATCTATAGTTCCTCTGCCTTTTCTAAAACTAGCCTGAACATCTGGAAGTTCATGGTTCATGTATTGTTGAAGCCTGGCTTGGAGAATTTTGAGCATTACTTTACTAGCATGGGAGATGAGTGCAATTGTGCATTGAGCATTCTTTGGCAATGCCTTTCTTTGGGATTGGAATGAAAACTGACCTTTTCCAGTCCTGTGGCCACTGCTGAGTTTTCCAAATTTGCTGGCATATTGAGTGCAGCACTTTCACAACATCATCTTTCAGGATTTGAAATAACTCAGCTGGACTTCCATCACCTCCATTAGCTTTGTTCATAGTGATGCTTCTTAAGGTCCACTTGACTTCACATTCCAGGCTGTCTGGCTCTCAGTGAGTGATCGCACCATCATGATTATCTGGGTCATGAAAATCTTTTTTGTACAGTTCAATTTGTTCATTACTGATGCTGTGTTCACGGATTAAATGGTACTTGCCAGGCTTTTTCTTTGTGAAATTGTTCTTTTCTCCTTAATTACTAAGAGTTTTGCAGGGAGTTACTTTGAGACCATGCAAATTTCCCATTCTTCATCAAATTTTCACCAAGTTAGCATACATAAATGTTTCTTGGTTATTATTGTTACAATCATCAAATGATTTTCTAATTCTATCATGAATGGAATTCCTACATTCATTATTGCAAAATGCCACTGAAACAGAAAGTTTTCTTTTCTCCCTATTTCTTTATATCAGTTCAGACGCATGCATTCCTATCTATACAAGGGACTATAATAATTTATCATTATTATTTATTTTGATTTTTTCCAAGTCGTCCCTATTCTGCTCCTGTGGGGAGAATAACAGCCTCTTCAAGCTATTCTTTGTGTTGTTTTGACAGGTCTTCATCATTCTCTGAATATTTCCTTATTTTTTGGCATACAAGATGTTTCAGATTCATCTTGTACCTTCCCTGCCCTAGAGCCTTGAAATCAGCCATTTCTCCAACAAGCCCTGGTTCCTTTCAATGGAAAATTGCCTTTTAGTGGAGAGCAGCATTTAGAAACAAAGATGGAGGTATTAGATATGCTCATTGCTTTTGGGGTGTCACTGCTCCCAGGCCCTCTCAGCAAACATGGCTTGAAAATGTTATGCATATATGTACTCACATATGCATGTGTACATGAACATCCACCTCTATATTTACAACTAGCAATTAAAAATTGTCAGCCCACGTGATACCCACAATTCTAGTCCAATACTACAGATTTCATTCCGATTCCTATCTTTTCATATCTGTAACTCCCTTCTCACACAGTGAGGAAACTGGCTCCCATTATCTTCAGTATATTTACTAATCTGATAAATCACTCCTGTATGTAATCAATCTCCGTTACCACCACTGCCCTCTCCCCTCACCCTCCTTATTCTGCTAGGACTCTGACACATTGCACCATCAGCCCACGTATTCACCCTCCTCATATGGCTCATGCTCTAACACTTCTCCTCAGGCAGCTCTTGCAAACCTGGGTGCAGGTTCCTATCTTGATTAGCCCCACTTATGCAAATGGCTTTTAGACATAAATGTTCAGAAAGGAAGGGAAGAAGACTGATGGAAAACCAGACACTTTCTTTTTTAAAATGAAGTATAATTGATTCACAAAGTTGTGTTAGTTTCAGGTTCACAGCAAAGTGATTCAGCTATATATGCATAGCTGAACTTGAGCAAACTCCGGGAGACAATGGAGGACAGGGAATTCTTTTGTGCTGCATTACAGAGTCGGACATGACTTAGTGACTGAACCACAACACACACATATACATATATATACACACACACCACTGAGCCACCAAGGAAGCCCTGTACATGTTAATCTGAATGTAATCTGGGGGCTACATTCAATGGGGTTGAAAGAATTAGACATGACTCAGTGACAACACCACCACCACCACCTCTCTTCTGAATCCCTAGGTTTTTTCAAACTTCACTCTTCCCTCCTTTTTCCTGTATTGTTCATTTTTAAATTCAACAAGTATTTTGAATATCCCCTATATGTCAGATGCTATTGTTGATGTTGGGTATATGGGGGGAGAAAAGACAAGGTACTAATTATCCAATGGACCTTATAAAATAGAGAACATACATAGACAATAAGCTAATGGGCAAATAATGTAATTTCAGATAATAAGTGTATGTAAAATAAATTCAGATAATGTGTGTGTGTGTGTGTGGTGTGAGTTTCTCAGTAGTGTCTGATTCTTTTTGACCCCATGGACTGTAGCCCACCAGGCTCCTCTGTATGAAATTCTCCAGGCAAAAACACTGGAGTGGGTAACCATTCCCTTCTCCAAGGGATCTTCCAGAACTAGGGGTCAAACTCAGGTCTCCTGCATTGTAGGCAGATTCTTTACTGCCTCAGCTACCAGGGAAGCCCTTATTTTAGATAGCATGGTAAGAGAAGGCCTCTCTTAAGAGGTGACATTTGAGCTGACATACAATGGTGAGAAGGAACCTGTGATGCAAAACGTAAAGGAAGAACAGTCCAAGCAAAGGAGCAGACATAATGATGCTAAGGCAAGAAAAACCCTTATATTTTGGAAGACATTAAGAAAGCCAGTATGAATGGAGCAGAGGGCAGAATGGTAGAGGAGACTGTAAACACAGAGGAAGAACAGAAATCATATACGAGTCTTATAGGCTATGACAAACAGCTATATTTTATTCAAAGTGATAAGTCACTGATAGGTCTTAAAAAGGGGAGTAATATGATCTCATTTCTGATTCATATATTTTAAGTGTCATTTTATATCTTCACATTTTCCCTTACAGGCTGAATCTCAAAATCTGTCTCTTTAGATCAGAAATCAGGGGCACTTACAAATGAGGAGTATTTGTAATAGATAAACTAGTGATAAACAGGCTTCCCAGTTGGCTCAGTGGGTAAAGAATCTACCTGCCATGCAAGAAATGTGGGTTCAATCCCTGGGTCAGGAAGATCCTTTGTAGGAGGGCAAGGCAACCCATTCCAGTATTCTTGCCTGGAGAATCCCATGGAAAGAGGAGCCTGGTGGGCTAGAGTCCATAGGGAGGCAAAGAGTTGGACACAACTGAAATGTCTGAGCATTCATGCACACAACTTGTGGTAAAGAATCCACCTGTCAGTGCAGAAGATCCAAGAGACAAGGGTTTGATCCCTGTCATGGGAAGAGACCCTGGAGGAGAAAATGGCAACCCACTCTAGTATTCTTGCCTGGAAAATTCCATGCACAGAAAGCCTGGCAGCTACAGTCCATGCGATCACAGAGTCAGACATGACTGAAATACACAGGAGCACGAGCAATTCATATATGTTTTAGTTACTCTTAACTTATTTTGAAGTTTGAACACCAAATTATTCCTAGAAGTATGCTTATAGTACAGGAGAAAATTATTTTTATAGTCACAAAAATTCCTTGGTATGTTTTGCACATATTTAGTCTCACAACAGAAGATTCTACAAGAATATGCCTATTTCCTGACCTAGATACAAAGCTACCAAACGTGGAGTGGGCAGGACATTAATAACTAAAGCTCCAAAGGCATAATTGCTTAGAGTGTGGGCCCAGGACTTAACAGTAAATATGTTGTTTACCTATTTCCTCTTTCTGTGCCTTTCCTCCCACATTTAGCAATGTCTTCATCCACCCCAGGTTCATGGTGATCTCAAGATGGCCATGGGGTGCTTCAAAAAGGGGGAATCAGAACAAATCCATTCACAAAATGGTGCTTAAATTCCTCTCAAGGGTATTACTGGCATTGAGGAGGAGTTGTAAACACAACACTGCATCATTAATAGGGAAATTTTAGACACTAAAGTAAAATAGATAACTCGGCACTCTTACTTGACTTAGAATCAACATTCCACATTTCCAATTTATCCTCTTGTAAGCTTCAAGAGAACAGGAAAACTTCTTGTTCATTACTCTATTTCCAGTGTTTGGTACATGTTAGAGCTCACTTTGTTGGCTAAATGAATAAATGAATGCCTAATTACAGACTGTTACTATATTTCAATAGTAATATAGTAATAGCCTGTTACTACAGAGATGCGAATACCAGACCACCTGACCTGCCTCTTGAGAAACCTATATGCAGGTCAGGAAGCAACAGTTAGAACTGGACATGGAACAACAGACTGGTTCCAAATAGGAAAAGGAGTATGTCAAGGCTATATATTGTCACCCTGCTTTATTTAACTTCTATGCAGAGTACATCATGAGAAACACTGGGCTGGAAGAAGCACAAGCTGGAATCAAGATTAACGGGAGAAGTAAATCGATAACCTCAGATATGCAGATGACACCACCCTTATGGCAGAAAGTGAAGAGGAACTAAAAAAACCTCTTGATGAAAGTGAAAGAGGAGAGTGAAAAAAGTTGGCTTAAAGCTCAACATTCAGAAAATGAAGATCATGGCATCTGGTCCCATCACTTCATGGGAAATAGATGGGGAAACAGTGGAAACACTGTCAGACTTTATTTTTTGGGGCTCCAAAATCACTGCTGATGGTTGGGGGCAGGAGGAGAAGGGGACGACAGAGGATGAGATGGCTGGATGGCATCACTGACTCGATGGACGTGAATCTGAGTGAACTCCGGGAGTTGGTGATGGACAGGGAGGCCTGGCGTGCTGTGATTCATGGGGTTGCAAAGAGTTGGACACGACTGAGCGACTGCACTGAACTGAACACATATACAGTAATAGTCTGGTGACCTGCAAGATTCAGAGGTCTCTTTAAAAAAGGAAAAACAGGTCACACTTTAGGATGTGGCCTTTGATTCTAGTCAGAAAATTCCAATTATTGTCTGAATTTGAAGCTTCCCTACTGTAATATATATATATATATATTTATGACTAACCTAAACATATCAAAAAGCAGAGACATTACTTTCCCAACAAAGGTCAAGGCTACAGTTTTTCCAGTGGTCATGTATGGCTGTGAGAGTTGGACTATAAAGAAAGCTGAGCAGAGAATTGATGCTTTTTAACTGTGGTGTTGGAGAAGAATCTTGAGAGTCCCTTGGCGTGCAAGGAGATCCAACCAGTCCATCCTAAAGGAAATCAGGCCTGAATACTCATTGGAAGGACTTATGTTGAAGCGGAACTCCAATACTTTGGCCACCTGATGCGAGGAGCTGACTCATTGGAAAAGACCCTGATGCTGGGAAAGATTGAGGGGAGGAGGAGAGGACAGAGGATGAGATGATTGGATGGCATCACCAACTCGATGGACATGGGTTTGGGTGGACTCCGGGAGCTGGTGATGGACAGGGAGGCCTGGCGTGCTGCAGTTCATGGGGTCGCAAAGAGTCGGACACGACTGAGTGACTGAACTGAACTGAACGCTGTGAACTCTGATCTGCGAGGGAGCTAAAAAATGTTTTCGTACAATAGAGTGAACACATCTACACCTGTCTTTTAAACACTTTCTAGGCCTTGAGGGCGAGCAGCACTAACGTCTGGCAGGCTACAAAAAAGGAGACTCAAAACGACTATTTCTGTCCTTCAGCTCAGCTCCACTCAGATGCCGCTTCCATCCGGCGGCAGAAAAATACTTCCGGCGTTCTGCTTTAACGTGCTGAGTCACTGCCAAAATCTCCACCCCAGGTTTGAGAGGCAGGATGCACAAAATATGATATAAATGGTGGGGGAAAGGCTTGGGGATTAACTTTCTCCACTCGCTTACCAGTTTTCGCATAAGGGGTATATTTTCCTCTGAGCCACAGAGCGCAGTCAGTTGCTACCTCAAACCACCTCCACGCTTACGTCATAAACGCTGCGCAGCAATCCTGCGTCCTTCTCCCGTCGTCCTCCGCGCCGCTCTCTCCGCCTCTTCTTCTTCGCCCCTCCTACCTCTGGTTTCGAAAAGCTCGCTGGGTGCTCTGAGAATCCGGCCCAGTCGCTGGCTCCTTTTTTTATTCCTTGTTCCTATTGGTTGGTTACTTGCGCGTGACTGCTCACTTGCCTTATGATTGGCTAACATCAGTTGCGTCATCGACGGTCTGGAGGGCGGGGGGGGGATGAGGGAAGTTGGCTTGAGGGAGACCGGATTGGGGGAGGGGTTCAGGCCTGTCCACCTCAGCGGCTGCGGCAGCAACAGCGCCGGCCGCCACCGCCTCTGGAACGCGGAGGAGGAGGAGCGGCTGGAGGAGTAGGAGGAGGAGGTGGACCCTAGGGAACGGCATGCCCAGCGTTCCGGCTTGGTAGTGAATGCTGAGGAGAGTCGCGGTTGCTGCAGTCTGTGCCATCGGAAGGAAGTTGTGTGAGGCCGGGCGGGAGCTCGCGGCGCTTTCGAGAATAGAAGCGCGGGGTCGGTGTGAAGACTCGGCGGCTGCCAGACGCTTTCCTACACTGACCATGCCTGGAAGGAACAAGGCGAAGTCCACCTGCAGCTGCCCTGACCTGCAGCCCAATGGACAAGATTTGGGCGAGAGCGGCCGGGTTGCCCGTCTCGGAGCCGATGAATCTGAGGAGGAGGGACGGAGGGGACCTGTCAGTAATGCCGGAGACCCTGAGATCATTAAGTCTCCTAGCGACCCCAAGCAGTACCGGTAAGGGAGGAGGCTTGAACCGGGAGAAGAGCGGGAAGCGGGCCTCTCTGTTCCCGCTGTGGTCACTTCTTTTATCCTAATCTTCCGAAGGAGCATCAGGGGCACTATTTCCCACGCCAAAAACTTGCTTGGATGGAGGTAGCAAGGGCAGTTGGGGCATCTATGTGGTTGGTGTCAGCTCTTAAGAGGGCGAGATCTTGGGTTCCACCAGGAATCAGGAAGTTAGAATGGGGAGGGTTTGTTCGAGTAATTTTGACATTCTGTCAGGCAAGAATGGAGGTTTTTCTTTCCTTTTTTAAAAAACTTCTTATTTTGTATTGGGGTATAGCGGATTAACAGTGTTGTAGTAGTTTCAAGTGAACAAATAAAGAATTCAGCCATACAAATGCATGTATCCGTTCTCCCCCAAAACGCTCACCTATCCAGGCTGCCACATAACGTTGAGCAGAGTTCCATGTGCTATCCAGTATCTTGTTGGTTATCCATTTTAACTATAGCAGTGTGTACCTGACTTTCCCAGATTCCCTTTTTCCACCAGTCAGCCATAAGTTCGTTTTCTAAAGCCTATGAGTTTCAGATTTTTTAAGTTTTTTTTTTTTTGGATTCTGTATATAAGGGATATCATATGATATTTCTCCTTCTCTGACTTAAGTCAGTATGACACTCACTAGGTCCATTATTTCACTCTTTTTAATGTTTGAGTAATATTCCATTGTATGTGTGTACTACGTCTTTTATCCATTCCTCTGTCCATGGACATTTAGGTTGCTTCTGTGTCTTGGCTGTTGTAAACGGTGTTACAGTGAACACTGGAAGTGCAAGTATCTTTTCAGACCATGTTTTTCTCTGGATATATGCCCAGGAGTGGGATTGTAGGGTCATATGGTAGCTCTGTGTTTACTTTTTTAAGGAACTTCCATACTATTCAAGAATGGGGTTTTTCTGAGGAAGGCAGGCTGGATGGTCAGGGACACTTGGTATTATATTTAAGGAAAGGTTGAAGAAGCTGGGGACTTTAATTCTGAAGAGAATATGTAAGGGACATAGTGTCACTATTCACAACTACTTGAGGTGCCTGTAATTGAAAGGGGTAAAACTAATGGCTGGAAGTTACTAGAGGATCATGTAGTTTCAGTAGAAGAACTTAGGTATTAGAGTTAGAGTTGGCCTAAGATGAGGTAACTTATTTCCATGGGTTGTTTCTCATTGCTAAGAATGGTTGGGTGCCCTCTTCTAAGAATGTATTAGAGAGAACTTGAGTCTCATTTGGGTGAGTCAGAGAAGATTTGTAAGATTTCTCCCAATCCTGAATTTTTCCATTTTTGGTTTATACCATAATCCTCTAAACATCTGTAATAACAATCCCCACCTAAATATTTTCTTCACATGTAACTTATTCCATAGAATGCCATGATTGTAATGTATTTTAAAGAGAGATTATATTGTCCAACTTTATTTTAAAGGTTGAGGTCCGGAGAGTTTGCTTCTTGCTTCAAATTACACACCTAAATAATTATAGAGTTGATATGAACACCCTGTCCATCTGACACCAAATCCAATGCACCATTTACTGATTTTTATAAAGTTTTTATTCATATTGAGTTGGAAGCTGAAGCACTCTGATTTTTTGTTTTATGCCCCTACATTGTTAGAGCTGGAAAGAACCTTAGATATAATCTTTTTCACTCCCCATCACCTCCAATGTATAGGTGACTGAAACTAAGGTAGAGAAAGAAGTGTTTTAGCCCTAAATTGAAGATAGGCCTAATTTATTCCTTCAGTCTAAGATTAACAGAACACAACTCTTTATACTGTTTTTCCCAGGCAATAGGTCTTTATGAATAGGCCAGATTTTCCCTCCTTCTCATTAAAAATGTGGTTATATTAGAGCTAGTTGAAACTTTGAGAAAAGTTATTTTTTGCCATCCAGATTAATTGCTTCAGGTTTTTTTTTTTTTTTTTTTTACCTGTATAAACTTACATAATATCAGATAATGTTTATAGAAAGTACTCTGTGTATCAGGTATTATTCTAATTGCTTTCAATATATTCATTTAATGACCTCATTTTTGGCAAATTGATTTGAAAAATGCTGAAGTCTTACTGTGTGCTATACATTGAGTTATCTTTAAATCTTTTCTGAAACGTGGTTGAATGTAACTTAATAAATGATATTTTATTCTGGGTACTGGGTATATAAAGATGATTAAGAGTCCCTGCCTTCTGGGAGCTTCCAGTATAGTAGAGGGACATAGACACATTAAAAAGATATAATTAGAGCACTGGAGTTTTATAGAAACCATAATAGAAGTATGTGCTGGGTATAGCAAGGAATAAAATGAGAAGTGGTAAAACTCAACCTGGGGAGAAAGTTAGAAAAAGACTTCAAAGAGAAGATAATGCTTAAAAGGTATTCTTTGAGTAGTTGTGGCATTTCTACATTTTTGTGGTCTTTTATTTTTTATTACATTTTTGTGGTCTTTTGTCAAATCATTGTCCTTCTTAGTGTCTCAGTTTTCTTATTTTAAAGTGAAGGGGGTTGATTAAGACTAGCAATGTTTTCCAATAACTTCCTCTTCTTTCAAAAGAGCAGGTCCATGTTTATCTGTTCTATATACTAAAGTTTTCAGTTAGACTTTTAAAGGAAAGATTTTGTTACTTTAAAACAAAGGTGGGAAACCTAGATACTAACTAGTTGGTTTTTAAAGATTTACTCATCCCAAAGTTAAATTCTCTCAATTTTGTAACCAGAAGTAGACAGGAGGTATGTGCAGCAGAAGAGCTGAATTATCCTTCCAGGACCTGCTCAAATGTTATCTCTGTGAAGCCTTTCCAGGCAGAATTAATCCTGCCTTTCAGTGTATTTCACTGGGACTTTATACATGATCCATTACAGTCCACATCCATCGTATTATAATTTATCTTTTGAATGTGTGATTAAGTACCAGAGGTGGACTTGATTAGAATATTTTGTTGAAAATAACACCTTGAAATAATTGTTTACCAATCTGCATTAAGTAATAGCCTGTGGAATTGTACTTCTTTGTGTAATTTGTTTTAAGCTTTTTTGAAATGTTAATCATACCTCCAGGACATCTCTTCTGCTTTTTTTTTAAGTGATCTGTGTAAATTCTTGATAAGTGTTGATTTCCTTCTCTTCTGGAAGGATTAGGGACTCTTTTTTTTTCCTGTGAAGTAGGCACTGAGGTCTGCCTAAGTGGTCCTCTAAGAAGTTGTAGGGGAAGGAGTGGGAAACATAAGGAAAGCCTTTAGTGGTAAAGGTTTGAAATAGTGTAGAGAATGAGTTAGGTATACTTAAGAAATACTAAAGAGAGAAGTTATGAGTTCTTGAGCATGAAAATTGTGTAAGTAAAGCAGTATTTTAAGATTAAGCTGCTGCTGCTGCTAAGTTGCTTCAGTGGTGTCCAACTCTGTGCGACCCCATAGATGGCAGCCCACCAGGCTCCCCCGTCCCTGGGATTCTCCAGGCAAGAATACTGAAGTGGGTTGCCATTTCCTTCTCCATAAGATTAAGCTGCTGCTGCTGCTGCTAAGTTGCCTCAGTGGTGTCTGACTCTCTGTGACCCCATAGACGGCAGCCCACCAGGCTCCTCTGTCCCTGGGATTCTCCAGGCAAGAATACCGGAGTAGGTTGCCATTTCCTTCTCCAAAGATTAAACTAGTAGTAGCTTAATCAGTAGTAGCTAAGATCCACAGGATGAGGCAAACTGTTTTAAGAGGTAATTATAATTGTGTATTGACTGGTGTAGTGTTTCTCTAATTGATGTGTTCCCCTGTTCACTCTTTTTCGCTTTCCTCTTATTAACCCAGTGTTTGCTAGGCTAAAAGTTTAGAATCCAGAGTTCAAGTCTGTTTTGCTCACTTATAGCTTCTCAGATAGTATTTGTGGAATGTATAAATGCCCATATGCCAGACATTTTCATGGAACTCCTGGGAATATTCTGCTAGAAACTTTTTAGATCAAATTTGTATCCTGGCCAATTTTTTTAAAAAAGAACTCAATTTTCAGAGGAAACAAGTATGAATAGGCAGGTTACAGAGAAAAAAAAGTATTATACAAATAATAATAATAATATGAATAGTGATACTATGAATAGTAGTATGAATAATATGAATAGTAGTATGTTTATTCATATAAAAGCTTGTGGCAGTTGGCATATAATAAGCATTCAGATGTTAGCCATTATTCTTTTAATATGTTCACAATTATTAAATGATATTTATAGCACTGTAATAGCAAAAAACTGACGATAACTTTATTGTCCATTCTTTGGCTAAAAATTGTTATTATACCATTCTACAGTGAAAATGGCATCTGGTCCCATCACTTCATGGGAAATAGATGGGGAAACAGTGTCAGACTTTATTTTTTTGGGCTCCAAAATCACTGCAGATGGTGACTGCAGCCATGAAATTAGAAGACGCTTACTCCTTGGAAGAAAAGTTATGTCCAACCTAGATAGCATTTTCAAAAGCAGAGACATTACTTTGCCAAC
>SJYT01053043.1:229875-248268 GCA_006410635.1 Cephalophus harveyi | reverse complement strand
GAAACTCCAGTACTTTGGCCACCTCATGCGAAGAGTTGACTCATTGGAAAAGACTCTGATGCTGGGAGGGATTGGGGGCAGGAGGAAAAGGGGACGACCGAGGATGAGATGGCTGGATGGCATCACTGACTCGATGGATGTGAGTCTGAGTGAACTCCGAGAGATGGTGATGAACAGGGAGGCCTGGCGTGCTGCGATTCATAGGGTCACAAAGAGTCGGACACGACTGAGCGACTGAACTGAACTGAACTGAACTGAAGACATCGCGTTGTCTTTTGGAATGAAGGCACGACCCTGGAGTTCCTCTCGACTTTCCTGTTGAGAGCACGTCCTCTGGCTGTGTGACGGGAAAGACAGAATCCTTTCCCGACTAAGCAGGGAAAGAAACCCTCATCTGGAGTGGAGGAGGGGGAAAAGGGGCTCCTCTTGAGTTGTGGTGGGACCCTCAGTGTTCATCTCGAAGGAGACGTGTATGTCAGGGAACTTCTTGAGTTGCAGCAAGAATGTGAAGAACCTTTGAGGTTCAGGAGGGAAGGCGTGATTTCTCTCGGGATGCCGCAGCAAGAAATGGCCTCAAATCACCTGGAGGGGAGAACCTCCTGGTTTTTCTCGAGTTGCAGCAGATCCCTCTCGAGTTACAATGGGGACCTCAGGGACCCACTCGCGTGGCCTCAGGAAAGGCCAGGCTCCATGTGAGTTGAGAGGGGCCCCCTTGCATACCTTTCCAGCCCGTGCCGGGTCCTAAGTCCCCGTTTGGAGCCGAAGATGGAACCTGAGGTTTCCTCTCCAGTGCTGGCATGGAACTAGGTGTTCCTCTGTCTTTTCCCCAGGGGAGTCAGGCCACTACTCCTTTCGTTACATGCACGTCCGCTTTCCACCCAAGCTGTAGCAGCAGTGTCAGTCTTCCCTTCGAGTTGACCCAGGGATCTCTGTCTTTCCCGCGAGATGTCACAGGGCTGTGGCACGATCCACCATGGTGTGAGGCGATACGCGAGTGACACTCGAGGTAGTGCAGGGAAATTAGGTTCATCTGGAGTGGACTGAGACATCTGAGGGACTTTTAGTATGTTGGCACGACCCCTGGAGATCTCGGCTTTCGGGTTGAGAGCGCCACCTCTTCAGATGCGACGGGAATGGCGGTAATCCTTTCCCGAAGAAGCAGGGAAAGGGACCCACATCTCGACCTCAGGAGGGGGAAACGGGGCTCCTCCTGAGTTGTGCCGGGACCCTCGGTGTTCCTCCCACTTGGAGACGGGTATGTCAGGGAATTTCATGAGTTTCAGCAAGGGTGAGAAGGACCCTTGTGAGGCTCAAGAGGGAAGGCATGATTTCGCCCAAGACTCTGCAGCAGAAAAGGTCCTCATCTCGCCTGCAGGGGAGAACCTCCTGGTTTTTCCCGAGTTGTAGCAGGTCCCTCTCGAGTTACAGCTTGGACCTCAGGGACCCGTTCGCGTGGCCTCAGGAAAGGCCTGTCTCAGTGCGAGGTGAGAGTGTCCCTTAGGGATACCTCTGCAGTCGGTGCCGGGTCCTAAGTCCCCATCTGGAGCCGATTCTGGAACATGAGTTTTCCTCTCCAGTGCAGGCATGGATCTTGGGATTCCTCTGGAGTATCCCCAGGGAAGTCAGGATCCTATGCTCTGTTCTGTGGGCAGAAGGATGCAACCGTGAATATGTCAATATGAATACTTTGATATTTTTACCTGAAACTTGCAATTATATTTCCATTAATGAATACATTACTACTTTTACATTGATTGCAATGCAATTATTGGTTATATAATTTTTTTGCCTTTTAGTGAAAATTTTGAAAATAACTACACTCATAAATATCCAGTTTAGCTTATTCGTTTTCTGAGAAGGCAGCCTTCTGGTGAACATGTTTATTTTTTTATAAGAAGACATTATCTTGTTTTATCATAACTTTCTGAAGAAAAATTGCTATTTTCATCGATAATATTGACCAAGTATGACAGGATCAAGAGACTAGCCTTTCAGACTTCAGATAATATGTCTAGCAGGCAATTTTGACTATGAAATAAATATCTTAGTTTCATAGCAGCTTATTTTTATGTATGAATTCGTAACTCTATAGAATAAACCTGTGTAGATTAATATCTGTAACTTAAACCAGTGCCACTTCTTCGCCATATGATGCTGGATAACTCAGTTTCCTCATTAGTAAAATAGGGATAATGTTTGACCATTTTTGTAGCTACTGTTACAAAATATAATATACAATGTACAGTACAATTATATACAATACAACATGTTACTCTAGAGTAACATAATATGTGTGGAAATTCTAAACTGTGAATCTGTTTGTAACTGGAAGGGAAAATAATCAGGTTAAAAGACCGGCTATGTGAGATACTGCGCGCTTGATGCATTCCTTGCTTTAGTAGGTACTTAGTAAATGTGGGTTGAGTTGAAGTCAAGACACCAGCTGTCTGTTTTGTTTTCATGATGTTCAGGGGTAGATCTTTCCAGTCTGCCCTGGGAGCTGATGCTGAAATTTAAACTTATTTATTGTCAGTAAGTTTTTCCTTACGTCAAGGTTGAATTTGAACAGGACACTGTGTAAATGAAAAGCTGCCAGCGTATCAATTACCCAGTTATAAAATAAGTATAAATATTGATTGACCTAAATAAAATGATCTCCTTGTCACTGCTGCTGCTGCTGAGTCGCTTCAGTCGTGTCCGACTCTGTGCGACCCCACAGATGGCAGCCCATTGGGCTCCCCCATTGATGGACGTGAGTCTGAGTGAACTCCGGGAGATGGTGATGGACAGGGAGGCCTGGCGTGTTGCGATTCATGGGGTCGCAAAGAGTCGGACACGACTGAGCAACTGAACTGAACAGTGAAAATAGTATATAGCTATAAGGATAGATGGTTTTATATATCAATATGGAGAAATGTCCCATGGTTTACTATTGAATGAAAAAAGCCAGTTGCAAGCCCAAATATACTGTACAATTCCATTTTTATAAAGAAAAATACCCCAGAAAACAACACTTCCCATTATATATTTACCTAAAATATAATTTTCTGTGTTTGGGTATGCACAGAAATGATTAGAAATGATATTGCTGCTGCTGCTGCTGCTGAGTCGCTTCAGTCGTGTCCGACTCTGTGCGACCCCACAGATGGCAGCCCATTGGGCTCCCCCATCCCTGGGATTCTCCAGGCAAGAACACTGGAGTGGGTTGCCATTTCCTTCTCCAATGCATGAAAGTGAAAAGTGAAAGTGAATTCGCTCAGTCGTGTCTGACTCAGCGACCCCATGGATGGCAGCCCACCAGGATCCTCTGTCCATGGGAGTTTCCAGGCAAGAGTACTGGAGTGGGATGCCATTGCCTTCTCCTAGAAATGATATTAAGCAAGCTTATTTCTAGAGAAAAGTAGAGATTTGACTTGAGTTGTTTACTTTTTAGTAATTAAAAAAGATTGATCAATAGACAAAGTATTATTTGTTTCTAGAAGGAAATTTAGATAAGAAAAATTTTTAATTTTCTGCAATTATTCCATCCAGCACTAACCACTGGCAATGTTTTTTATAACCTTATTTCTTTTTTGCTATGCAGTTGAAATTTATAGTTTTAAAATGGTATATACCATATTTAACAAATGTGTGAACATTTTCTTGTGCTTTTCTATATATTTTGTCTAGTTAGAAGTCCAAGGTATAGATATATCATAATTTAATCATTAGCATTTTATAGTCTAGGTTGTCAGATTTCCTTTAACTTAGAAATCTGTTTATTCTCAACTGAATCCTTTGGTGTAGACTCAATCATAAGGATTTGATAGATATGTAGGATAACTTTTGGTGATCTGGCTTTTTTTCTAGGGTATTCTTTAATCAGAAGGACTGGCAGACAAGATGGTGTGTTCTGGGACTTCCACTCTGACATAGGTCTTATATTCATACTGGTTCCTAGAATGAAGTCAGTCATTAAGCCTATCCAACTCAAAGGAAACTGAGTAGATTATAATCCCTTTCTATGTTGCTGCTGCTAAGTTGCTTCAGTCGTGTCCGACTCTGTGCGACCCCATAGACGGCAGCCCACCAGGCTCCCCCGTCCCTGGGATTCTTCAGGCAAGAACACTGGAGTGGGTTGCCATTTCCTTCTCCAATGCTTGAAAGTGAAAAGTGAAAGTGAAGTTGCTCAGTTGTGTCTGACTCTTGGCGACTCCATGGACTGCAGCCTACCAGGTTCTGCCACCCATGGGATTTTCCAGGCAAGAGTACTGGAGTGGGGTACCATTGCCTTCTCCAATCCCTTTCTAGTGTATGTGTATTTCTCTCTCTCTCTTTTTTTTCTTTTGTGGCAGGGATGATGGGCTTAGTTATGTGGTTGGACCGGAATTAACTTGCAGAAAGGTTGGAAGCTGATTGTAGTTTGAAAAGTTCGCTTGTTATTCTAGAGATGTGTTTATAGAAGTTTTATATTTTCATTACCACCACCACCAATGATCTTCTCCTAATAATAATTGGCATTTGTTGGATTCTTACTAGGTACTAAAATTTTTATATAATATCTCATTTAATCTTTATAGTAACCCTATGCTAAATACTGTTTTATGAAAATATGCTACTGAGCACTAACTAGACTGTAAATGAATTGTGTTCTCTCATTTGGTTCCTTCTAAGCAAAGTTCTTATCGTGGCAGATAAGGTGTAAGTACCTCCATTTTTTGGTTCTTAACTTTCCAGTTTACTGTCTGTTAATATGGTTTTGTGCTACTTTTCTTGGCATATGCTATACTGTTTGGTCAAACATTACCTCCTCTGTGAACCTTTTAACTCTTCGTTCAGTCTTCCCCTCCTACATGTGAGTTATTTACACTCTTGTGCGCCCCTGTAGCAATTTTTTCAAGCTATTTCGTATTTTTGTAAGTACTCCTTTGTCTTTCCCCTCTATTATGCTGAAATTTTTGTAGATAGGGACTTTATTTGAGTCTTTGTATGCTTTCTTTTCTGTTATTAATAAATCAACTGTATATATACGTAAGACCCATTTCTCTGCTTGTGCACTAGATCCCATCCCCTCTTTATTGTTCCCAGCCACCAATTATTCTACCAGTTGTTCCCCTTTCACCCTGCATCATCAGTTTCCCCCTTTTACTTCTTCATTCCCATGAGCATACAAATATGCTGTAATTGTTCCTGTCTTTGGGAAAAATGTTTGCTTACTCAGATCCACTTGGATCTGTGCTCTTCCAGCTGTTCAAATTTCTCTGTTTGCTGGATAGCAGAGCTTGTTAAAAGAGTTATCCGTATTCAGAATTTGCAGTTCATCTACTCCCATTGTTTATTTCTTGAACTTAGACTGGGCTTTTGCCACTTTGCTATTGAAAATAGCTATTTTCAAGATCACCAGTAACTTTTACAATTGGTTAGTTATCAAGTTCTTATCTTATTTGACCTTTCAGTATCTTATTGGACAATTGATCATTTTTTTCCTTCTTGAGATGCTTTTTTTTCAGTTGGCTTCCAGGTCAACGCTGTTCTTAGTTCTCTTTCTGCCTCATTTGCAAGATTTCTCCTTATCTCCTTGACCTCTAAATTTTGGAGTGCCTCAACTGTCTGCCCTGCTCCCTGTCTTGTGGCTTTAAATAGCACCCTGTATTAAATAATTTTACTTAGGTTCCCCCATACTTTTTCTTGCAGTTTTATTTTCCTTCATAGCACTTATTTTTAGTGCCATTTGTTACACTGTATATTTACTTGTTCATGAGAGCAGGGACTTTGTTTTGTTCATTACTGTGTCTCCAGTGCCTAGAATGGTACATTTCTCATAGCCTTGCTTCCATCTCTGACCCCTTCATCCTTTTCTTCTCTGGTATGATTGTTATATAAGCATATGTTTTTCAGTCTTCCTTTTTAAAAATAATTTTATTTCCTGTTTTCATTTCAGATCAAAAAATTCTTTTTTAAGGAATAAAACCGAATAGATACCCTTGAAGCATTTTGGATACTGCCCCCTCTTATTGCATTCCCTACCCTCTTTTTCCAGTGTTAACCGTTATCTGAATTTGGTATATATACCATTCCTAAGTATATTTTTATACTTTTTATTAAATATACATTTATCTATAAGCAGTATATGGTATTGTTTTAACATGTTTTAAGATATATAACTAGAAATTATGTCACATGGTATGTCTCAACTTTTTTTTTTAACACTGCTTTTGAGATTTTTTCATACTGATAAGTGTAATACTAGTTATTTGTGTTAAATTATGGTTACTATCTTGTGTGAATATTTTGTAATTTGTTTTCCTACCATTGATCATATAGATTATTCCCAATTTTCTGTTGTATTTTGTTTTCTGAGTATGTCACAATTTTATCTTTTCTCTGATTGTTATACATTTATTTCCAGTGCTTCAGTGAATATTTTTATATGCAACTCCTTGTGTACACATTTGAGAGTTTATTTATATACCTATAAGTAAAATGACTAATTTTTAACTTTAGTATAGATATTGCCAAAGTACAACTCTTTGGTTGTACTATTTTACATTAATTCCGGAGTTCCTGCTTCTGTATATTATTATCAATTCCTGATACCATTAGAATTCTTTTTTATTTGAGTATAGTGGTTTCTCGGGTGGTGAAGTGGTAAAGAATCCTCCTGCCAATGCTGGAGACTCAGGAGACAAGTTCCTCCAGAAGATCCCCTGGAGTAGGAAGTGATAAACCTACTCCAGTATTCTTGTCTGGGGAGTCCCATGGACAGTGGAGCCTGGTGGGCTTATAGTCCATGGGGTTGCAAAGAGTTGGACACCACTGAGCGACAACATGCACACATATGCACACACAGTTGCTCTACAGTGTTGTGAATCATCTATACATATATTCCCTCTTTTTTGGATTTCCTTCTATTTAGGTCACCATACAGCATTGAGTAGAGTTCCCTGTTCTGTATGATTGGTTCTCCTTAGTTATCTATTTTATACATGGTGTATGTATGTCAGTCCCAGTCTCCCATGGTGTATGTATGTCAGTCCCAATCTCCCAGTCCTTCACACTCCACCCCCCTTCACCCCTTGGTATCCATACATTTATATTCTGTGTCTGTGTCTCTATTTCTGCTTTGCAGATAAGCTTATCTATTCCCAGGTGGTGCTAGTGGTAAAAGACCCACCTGCCAGTGCAGGAGGCACAAGGGATGCGGGTTGGATCCCTGGGTCAGGAAGATCCTTTGGAGTAGGAAATGGCAACCCACTCTTGTGTTTTTGCCTGGAGAATTCTGTGGACAGAGGAGCTTGGCAGACTACAGTTCATAGGGAGATCACAAAGAGTCAGACACAGCTGAGCAACTAAGCACACACATTCCATTTTTCTAGATTCCACATATAGTGTTAGTATACGATGTTTGTTTTTCTTTTTCTGACTTGCTCCACTCTGTATGACAGTCTCTGGATCCATCCATGTCTCTGCAGATGGCACAGTTTTGTTCTTTTTTATGGCTGAGTAATATTCCATTATATGTAATATGCACACACACACACACACACACACACATACACACACACACACATACATCTTCTTTGAGTGTTGGTAGACAGTTTGGTTGCTTCCATGTCCTGGCTATTGTAAATAGTGCTGCAGTAAATATTGGAGTGCATGTATCTTTTTTAATTACAGCTTTCTCCAGGTATATGCCAAGGAGTGGATTGTTGGATCATACAATTGTTGGATCATAGAACAATCATGTTCTAGTTTTAGTTTTTTTAAGGACCCTCCATGCTGTTTTCCATAGTGGTTATATCAATTTACATTCCTGCCAGCAGTGTAAGAGAAGTCCCTTTTCTCCACACCCTCTTCAGCATTTATTGTTTGTAGATTTTTTGACGATGGCCATTCTGACCAGTGTGAGGTGATACCCCATTGTAGTTTTGATTTGCATTTCCCTAATAATTAGATATGTTTAGCATCTTTTTATGTGTTTGTTTGCCACCTATATGTCTTTGGGAAAAAAAAAATTTATTAGGTCTTCTGCCTGTTTTTGATTGTATTATTATTTTTTTTATATTGATCTGCATGAGCTCTTTGTATATTTTAGAGATTAATCCTTTGTCAATTGCTTCATTTGCAAATATTTTCTTCCATTCTGAGGATTGTCTTTTTGTCTTGTTTATCAAAAGCTTTTAAGCTTAATTAGGTTCTGTTTATTTTTGTTTTTATTTTCATGACTCTAGGAGGTGGATTGAAAAAGATTCTGCTGTAATTTGTGTCAAAGAGTGTTCTGCCTATGTTTTCCTCTAAGAGTTTATAGTGTCTGGCCTTACGTTTTGGTCTTTAATCCATTTTGAGGTTTTTGGGTTTTTTTTTGTGTGACTTTAGGAAGTGTTCCGTTTTCCCAGCACCACTTGTTGAAGAGATTGTCTTTTCTCCATTGTATATTCTTGCCTCTTTTGTCATAGATTAGGTGGCCATAGATACATAGGTTTATCTCTGAGTTTTCTGTCATTGGTTTATATTTTTGTTTTTGTGCAAGTACCATACTGTCTTGATTACTATAGCTTTGTAGTGTAGTTTGAAATCAGGACTTTCCTGGTGGCCCAGATGGTAAAGAATCTGCCTGCATTGCAGGAGACCTGGGTTCAGTCCCTGGGTTGGAATGATCCCCTGGAGAAGATAATGGCAGTCCACTCCAGTATTCTTGACTGGAGAATCCCATGGACAGAGGAGCCTGGCAGGCTGTAGTCCATGGGGTCGCAAAGAGTCAGACACTACTGAGTGACTTCTACTTTACTTTACTTTACTTTGAAATCAAGAAGGTTGATTCCTCCAGCTTTGTTTTTCTTCCTCAAGATTGCTTTGGCTATTTGTGATCTTTTGTTTCCATACAAATTATAAAATTTTTTGTTCTAGTTCTGTGAAAAATGCCATTGGTAATTTATAGGGATTGCATTGAATCTGTAGATTTCTTCAAGTAGTATAGTCATTTTCACAACTTTTATTCTTCCAAGAACATGTCTGTCTTTCCATCTGTTTGTGTTGTCTTTGATTTCTTTTCTTTTTTCTTAAGAGTTTGGACATTTTATTTCTGTATTTAATAGATTCTTTAAAGTAAAATCCATATTTCACAGATAAAATTATTTTTAAAATTTATTTATTTTTATGCAGTTTTTAAGAATTTATTTATTTTTTAATTGAAGGATATTTGCTTTATAGAATTTTGTTGTTTTCTGTCAAACCTCAACATGAATCAACCATAGGTATACATATATCCCCTCCCTTTTTTGAACCTCACTCCCATCTCCTTCCCCATTCCCCCCAACCAGGTAGATACAGAGCCCCTGTTTGAGTTTCCTGAGACATACAGTAAATTCCTGTTGGCTATCTATTTTACTTATGGTAATGTAAGTTTCCATATTACTCTCTCCGTACATCTCATCCTCTCCTCCCCCCTCCCCATGTCTGTAAGTCTATTTGCTATGTCTGTTTCTTCATTGCTGCCCTGCAAATAAATTCTGAAGTACCATTTTTCTACATTCTGTATCTATGCATTAGTATATGATATTTATCTTTCTCTGACTTGTCTTTGATTTCTTCCATCCATAGTATATAGTGTTCTTTCTTTAAAAAAAAAAATTTATTTACTGGCACAGGATCTTCATTGTATTTTGTGGGATCATCCATTGTGGACTCTTATTTGTGGTGCTTGGGCTCAGTAGTTGCAGTGCATGGGCTTAGTTGTGGCATGACACATCAAATCTTAGTTCCCTTGCCAGGAATTGAACATTGCAGGAATCATGTATTGCAGGATGGGTTCTTAACCCCCAGTGCAGCATGGAAGTCCACATGTGGTGACACTGAAACAAGAAGTTAAGGTGGGCACCTGTCACCCATGGGAAAGCTGCATTCTGTGGTTTTGGGTGTGCCCAGATCCTTGCCCCAGAGGGGGACTGTCCCATATTGGGTGCCATAAGCTGACCAGGGTTCTTGGCCTTCTGCCATCAATAGAAATTGACAGACCAGAAATTCAGGTGAGATTTTATTGGAGCTCTTGCATTGGGCACAGGAGGGTCATATAGGTTTCTGAGTTCAGGTCTTTTGTGTCTTTGGGTAGGTTTATTCCTAGGTATTTTGTACTTTTTGATGCAGTGGTAAATGGGATTGTTTCCTTAATTTTTCTTTCTGATCTTACATTGTGAGTATATAGGAATGTAAGAGGTTTTTGTGTGTTAATTTTGTGTCCTGCAACTTTACCAGATTCATTGATTAGCTCTAGTAGTTTTCTGGTGGCATCTTTAGGGTTTTCTGTGTGTAATATTGGGGCTTCCCTGGTAGCTCAGTTGGTAAAGAATTTGCTTGCAATGCGGGAGAGGATGCTGGTTCGATTCTTGGGTTGGGAAGATCCATTGGAGAAGAGATATACTACCCATCCCAGTATTCTTGGGCTTCCCCTGTGGCTCAGCTGGTAAAGAATCCACCTGCAATGTGGGAGACCTGGGTTCTTTCCCTGGGTTGAGAAGATCCCCTGGAGAAGAGAACAGCTACCCACTCCAGTATTCTGTCCTGGAGAATTCCATGGACTATATAGTCCATGGGGTTGCAGAGTTGGATATGACTGAGTGACTTTTACTTTACTTCACTTCATGTGTAGTATCATGTCAGTTTGTTAATATCATGTATCACATTGGTTGGTTTGCATATATTGAAGAATCCTTGCACACCTGGGGTAATCGCACTTGATCATGATGTATATGATCCTTTTAATTTGTTGTTGGATTCTGTTTGCTAGTATTTTGTTGAGACTTTTTGTGTTTATCAGTGATGATGTTGTTGTT
This sequence comes from Cephalophus harveyi, assembly GCA_006410635.1. Taxonomy (NCBI): domain Eukaryota; kingdom Metazoa; phylum Chordata; class Mammalia; order Artiodactyla; family Bovidae; genus Cephalophus; species Cephalophus harveyi. Next base: position 237,460 of record SJYT01053043.1, on the reverse strand, counting down.
CAGTCACTAAGTCACGTGCAACTCTTTGTGAACCCATGGACTATAGCGTACCAGGCTCCTCTGTCCTCCACTACCTCCTGGAGTTTGCTCAGATTCATGTCCAATGAGTTGATGATGCTATTGAGCCATCTTTTTTTTTTCTATAGAAAGCAAAAAATTAGTTTATTCCAAAAGATGGCAGAAATAAATTCATCCCCAAAATATTTTGGTATAATACACTTTGGTTCAGTTCTGTGGAACAGATTTTTCCCTTGAACATGTTCTCCTACTGACTGCCCCATGGGAGACTTATTGTCATGTAACAGTTTTTAAACACTTCGCTGATTCTCGTGTTGTGAGCAGGTAGGCTCCATCTTCAAATCCACCTGTTCTGAGGAGAGAGTAACATTTTTATTTCTCAGAAAAACACTTTTCATCTCAGAAGAATACACACACATTTTACAGAGGCAGCACAATTTAGATTAAATAGGCACATCATTTATCAAAATGTGAAAAAGGTAATAGGAAAAAAATACTGCATTATAGAATAAGATATTCAAATGTGGATGAATATTTAAGGCAACTGATGGCCTCATTGGGCGAGTCAAGGCAGGTGCTCTGGGTATGGAGGTGATTTTGCATCTAGAGGAGTTTTCTCCTTGATCTCAGTGACTGAGTACCAGCAAGGAGGTCTTCTTCCTCAAGGCCAATGATACTTGAGGTACCAGATGGTTTCATTTTTCAACTGTGGTCTAAAGAGAGGGTTGGATTGGGCCAGAATTGCAATCAACCAAAAAAGCAGCAAACTGAACAGATCACTAATATAGTGATGATGACTCCCCAGTTGGGACCTTTGGAGATGAACCAGGGCACCAGGAAGCCAACAATGCCCCAGAACATGCTTATCATGCTGAGAGGCATGGCGAGGCTGGTATATGCCATGATTGCTGTGCGAGGTACAAACCTCTGCCCAGCCACCTTGCTGTGTAGCCATCTTGGCCTGTAATTTTCTTCTTTTGTGTGGTATCTTTCTCTGGTTTTGGTGTCAGGGTGATTGTGGCCTCATGAAACAAGCTTGGGAGTGTTTCTCCCTCTGCAGTTTTTGGAAGAGTTTGAGGTGTTAGATTTTCACTAAATGTTTGATAAAATTCACTTGTGAAGCCATCTGGTTCTGGACTTTTGTTTATTGGAAGGCTTTTAATCACAGTTTCAATTTCATTATTAGTGCTTGGTCTGTTTATATTTTCTGTTTCTTCATGGTTCAGTCCTTGTACCTTTCTAAGAATTTGTCCGTTTCTTCCAGGTTGTCCATTTTATTGGCATGTAGTTCCTTGTAACAGTTTTCTATGATCATTTGTATTTCTGTGGTGTTTGTCGTATTCTTCTCCTTTTTCATTTCTTGTTTTATTGATTTGAGTCCTCTTCCTCTTTTTCTTAATGAGTCTGGTTGAAGGTTTATCAATATTGCTTGTCTTCTCAGAGAACCAGCTTTTAGTTTCATTGCTCTTTGCTATTTTTTTTTCATTTGTATTTCATTTATTTATCCTCTTATCTTTATGATATCTTTTCTTCTAACTTGGGGTTTTGTTTGTATTTTTTTCTCTAGTTGTTTTAGGTGTAAGATTAGATTGTTTATTTGAGACTTTTCTTATCTTTGAGTTAAGATTATATTGCTATAAAATTCCCTCTTAAGAATTGCTTTGCCCTTTCTTAATGCCATCTTTGTGGTAGTGGCAGTGGTGTCTGCAATCTAGTCACCAACATGCAGCTTTTTGTCCACGCCCGGGAGCTACACACTCTTGAGGTAACTGATCAGGAGACACTTGCCCAGATCAAGGCTCATGTAGCCTCGTTGGAGGGCATAACTCCAGAAGATCAAGTACTGCTCGTGGCAGGGATGCCCCTAGAGGATGAGGCTTCCCTCGGCCAGTGTTGGGTGGAAGCTCTGAGCACTCTAAAAGTAGTTTACTGTGTGCTTGGAGGTAAAGTCCATGGTTCCCTGGCCTGTGTTGAGAAAGTCGCCTTAAGAGGTCAGACTTTCAAGGTGGCAAAACGAGAAAAAGAAGACAACAGGCCAGCCCAAGAGGTGTATGCAGTACAACTGACTCTTTGTCAATGTTGTGCCCACTTTGGCAAGAAGGGCCCTAATGCCAACTCTTAAGTCCTCTGTAAACTTAGCTTTCTCTAATAAAGCCACTTAGAGCAATCAAAAAACAAAAAAAAAGAATTGCTTTTGCTGAATCCCATAGATTTTGGGTTATAAGTTTGTTGTCATTTGTTTTGAAGTAATTTTTGATTTCCTTTTTGATTTCTTCCATGATTTCATGGTTATTTGTAGCATATTTTTTAGCCTCCATGTGTCTGTGTGTGTTGTTTTTTTTAAAAACAGTTTATTTCCTGAAATTGGTTTCTAACCTCATAGCACTGTGGTCTGAAAAGATGTTTGATGTGATTTCAGTTTTCTTAAATTTACTGAGGCTTGATTTGTGACCCAAGATGTGATCTATCCTGGAGAATGTTCTCTGTGCACTTGAGAAGAAATTATATTCTGCATTCTGATGGAATGTCTATAAATATCAATTCAGTCTGTCTGGTCTAATGTGTCATTTAAGGCCTGTGTTTCCTTATTTATTTTCGTCTGAATGATCTGTTCATTGGTGTAAGTGGAGTGTTAAATTCCCCATTGTTACTGTGTTACTGTTGATTTCCCCTTTTGTGACTATTGGCATTTGCCTTATGTACTGAGGTGCTTCTGTGTTGGGTACATAAATATTTACAATTGTTTATCTTCTTCTTGGATTGATCCCTTGATCATTATGTAGTGTCCTTCCTTTCTAAGTCTTTATTTTAAAGTATATTTTGTCTGATATTAGTATTGCTACTCCAGCTTTCTTTTGATTTTTGTTTGCATGAAATAACTTTCCATCCCCCAATTTTCAGTCTGTATGTTTTCCTAGGTCTGAAGTGGGTGTCCTGTAGATAGCATATATGCCGTCTTATTTTTGTATTCATTCAGCCAGTCTGTCTTTTGGTTGGAGCATTTAATCCATTTATATTTATGGTGATTATTGTTATATATGTTCCTTGTACCATTTTCTTAATTGCTTTGGGTTTGTTTTGTAGATCTTTTTCTTTTGTGTTTTCCACCTAGAGAAATTCCTTTAGCATTTGTTGTAAAGCTGGTTTGGTGTTGCTGAATTCTCCTAGCTTTTCAGTTCAGTTCAGTCAGTCAGTCATATCCAAATCTTTGTGACCCTATGGACTGCAGCATGCCAGGTTTCTCTGTCCATCACCAACAAAACTCATGTCCATTGAGTCAGTGATGCCATCCAACCATCTCATCCTCTGTCATCCCCTTGTCCTCCTGCCTCAATCTTTCCCAGCACCAGGGTCTTTTCCAGTGAGTCAGTTCTTCACATCAGATGGCCAAAGTATTGGAGTTTCAGCTTCAGTATCAGTCCTTCCAATGAATATTCGGACTGATTTCCTTTAGGACGGACTGGTTGGATCTCCTTGCAGTCTAAGGGACTCTCAAGAGTCTTCTCCAACGCTGCAGTTCAAAGCATCAATTCTTCGGCACTCAGCTTTCTTTATAGTCCAACTTTCACATACATACATGACTACTGGAAAAAACCATAGCTTTTATGGTTTCTGCTTTTTAATATGTCTTTTTAAATGTCTCTGCTTTTTAATATGCTGTCTAGATTGGTCATAACTTTCCTTCCAGGGAGCAAGCATCTTTTAATTCCATGGTTGCAGTCACACCTGCAGTGATTTTAGAGCCCAAGAAAATAAAGTCTGTCACTGTTTCCATTGTTTCCCCATCTATTTGCTATGAAGTGATGGGACCAGATGCCATGATCTTAGTTCTTTGAATGTTGAGTTTTTAAGCCAACTTTTTCACTCTCCTCTTTCACTTTCGTTAAGAGACTCTTTAGTTCTTCTTCGCTTTCTGCCATAAGGGTGGTGTCATCTGCGTATCTGAGGTTATTGATATTTCTCCTGGCAATCTTGATCTTAGCTTGTGCTTCATCAGCCCGGCATTTCATATGATGTACTCAGCATGTAAGTTAAATAACCAGGGTGACGATATACAGCCTTGACGTACTCCTTTCCCAGTTTGGAACCAGTCTGTTCTATGTCTGATTCTAACTGTTGCTTCTTGACCTTCTTAAAGATTTCTCAGGAGGCAGGTAAGGTGGTCTGGTATTCCCATCTCTTTCAGAATTTTCCACAGCTTATTGTGATCCACACAGTGAAAGGCTTTGGCATAGTCAGTAAAGCAGAGGTGAAGAGGGGAGGTGAAGTTGCTCAGTCGTGTCCGACTCTTTGCAATCCCGTGGACTGTAACCTACTAGGCTTCTCTGTTCATGGGATTCTCCAGGCAAGAATACTGGAGTGGATTGCCAGTTCCTTCTCCAGGGGATCTTCCTGACCCAGGGATCAAACCCAGGTCTCCCGCATTGGAGGCAGACGCTTTAACCTCTGAGCCACCAGGGAAGCCCCAGTAGATGTTTTTCTGGAACTCTCTTGCTTTATCGATGATCCAGTGGATGTTGGCAATTTGATCTCTGGTTCCTCTGCCTTTTCTAAATCCTAGCTTTTCCAGATCCTAGCTTTTGCTTGTCTATAAAGCTTTTGGTTTCTCCGTGGAATCTGAATGAGATCCTTGCTGAATAGAGTAATCTTTGTTGTATGTTTCTCCCTTTTTCCCTTTATCTTGCCACTCCCTTCTGGCCTACAGAGTTTCTGCTGAAAAATAGACTGATAACCTTATGGTGATTCTTTTGTACGTTTTTTGTTGCTTTTTCGTTGATGCTTGTAATATTCTTTTCTAGTATTTTTGTTAGTTTGATTAGTGTGTGTCTCAGTATGTTTCTTCTTGGATTTATTCTGAATGGGACTCTGCACTTCCTGGATTTGGCTGTCTTATTTCTTTTCCCTCTTTAGGGAAGTTTTCCACTATGATCTCTTCAAATATTTTCTCAGATGCTTTCTTTTCTTTTGTGTGTGTGTTCAGTTGCTCAGTTGTGTCCAGCTGGTTGTGGACTCATGGACTGTGGCCCACCCGGCTCCTCTGTCCATGGAATTTTCCAGGCAAGAATACTGGAGTGAGTTGCCATTTCTTAATCCAGTGGATCTTCCTGACCCAGGGACTGAACCTGTGTCTTTTTCATCTCCTGCATTAGCAGCTAGATTCTTTACTGCTAGCTCTGCCTGAATGATGGTGCTTTTAATGTTGTCCAGAAGACTCTGAGGCTGTCTTCACTTCCTTTCATTCTTTTTTCTTTACATTGCTTCATCGCAGTTATTTCCACCACTCTGCCTGCTAGCTCACTTATCCTTTCTTCTGTCTCAGTTATTCTGCTGTTGATTCCTTCTGGTGTATTTTTTATATATTTCATCTTTGAAAATATGTTTTTACACTGCCAGGTACTGATATTAGTCTATGAGTGTTTGATTTTATTTGATAATATTCATTGTTTGGAAGACACTTATAGAATTCCGTTAGGTTCTTCTCTGACATTTGCTGTTTAGAATGTCATTACAATGTAGATTAATCACTTGTGATTGAAAAGTAGATGGAAGCTCCTCAGTTGCACAGTTAAAAGTACTTTGAAATAAGGAAATTTCCTTTGTGCTTGCATCAATGTGTGAAAAACACTGCTGGAAGCGTAGTTTGCTTAGAAAACATATCTGTGGCAAATTTGTGTAGGAAAGGAGATAGGTCTTCTTGTTTTGACAGCACAGTAAATGGATAAAGCAGCTTGCCATTGCTTGTAATTAAGGTGACTTTTTGAAACATAAGTTTTGAAACATAAGCACGTTTGATAATTTATGGTTCAAATCATTAAGAAACATTATGGAGACTGCAGCAAAAACTAACTTCCAAAGCCATCTGGTATTTGATAATGGTTGAAGATTTTTCTTCAGAAAAGCTTTTCTTTACTCTGAGCTCAAAACATTGCAATAAAATGTTCCTATTGCTAAGCCATCAGACTGCTTCCTCTGGAGTAAGAGAAATTAAAAATATTCAGCTTCTGGGAATTACCTGATTGTCCAGTGGTAGGACTTGGCGCTTTCACTGCTCTGACCTGGTTCAGTTCCTGGTTGGGGAACTAAGATCTTGCAAAGTGCACAGAGCAGTCAAAAAGAAAAAATCAACTGTTTCTCACAAAAATTAACAGGATTAATGATTGTGAAGTCTCCAAGAGCAAATGACGATATTGAAGATAGGAATTTAATAGCAAAATCTACATTAAAGTTTGAATTCCACATTCCCCTTTCCTTATTTGGACATGATAGATACGTGCTGCTGTTGTGAAGAAAATGTTATAGTACAGTTATACTGTAATGTTGTTAGTTATAAATGCATTGCTGCCACTTTTAGAGCGGCAGTGCAAAGCAGTGAAAATGCCACTTGTGCTCTCACAACTACCCCATTCTACCATTGTGGCTCAGAATCAGCCATAGACAGTTAAATAAATGAATGGGTGGGGCTGTGTTCCAGTAAAACTTTATGGACACTGAAATTTGAATTTTAGATAATTTCATGTATCATGAAATACTAATCTTTTGTTGGATTTTTCCAACCGCTTAAAAAAGTAAAGTGTTAGTTGCTCAGTCATGTCCAGCTCTTTGCAGCCTCATGGACTGTAGCCTGCCAGGCTCCTCTGTCCATGGAATCTCTAGGCAAGAATACTGGAGTGGGTTGCCATTTCCTTACAAAAGTAAAAGCCAGTTAGTTTGAGGGCATTTTTCATTAATAGGCTTTTTTGAAAATGAATCTTAGATTGCAATACCCTACTTCTATCTATTCTAAAATACATCCCAATTTTTTTTTATCAACCAGTATTCAGTTATTTATAACTCAAAATATTGTTTATACTGAAACATATAGTCTATTATGATTACATTTTCCTTGTCAACTTTGTTTTCTGTAGCATTAAAAATTGCCTTATTTTTAAAAACAGTTTTATGGAGATATAATTCACGTACCATCCAGTTCACTCATTTAAAGTGTGCAGCTCCCTAGCTTTTAGTATATTTACAGACTTGTGCATTCATTATCACAATTTTAGAACATTTTCATTACCTCAAAAAGTAACCCCAGGGACTTCCCTAGTGATCCAGTGGCTAAAACTTCATGCTCCCAATGCAGGGGACTTGGGTTTGATCCCTGGTCAGGGAACTAGATCCCACATGACACAGCCAAATTAAAAAAAAAGAAATCCCACACCCCTTACCTGTCAGCCTTCCCAGTGCCCCAACCCACGCATGCCCTAGACAAAGACAAATCTATTTTCTGTCTCTAATTCACTGTCTCTCTAGATCTGCTTTCTAGAAGTCTCTTTACTTTCTGTGTCTCTGTCTATACTGGACATTTCATATAAGTGGAATCATTTAACATGTCATCTTTTATGACTGAACAGTTAGAACTGGACATGGAACAACAGACTGGTTCCAAATAGGAAAAGGAGTACGTCAGGGATGTATATTGTCACCCTGCTTATTTAACTTCTATGCAGAGTACATCATGAGAAACGCTGGACTGGAAGAAACACAAGCTGGAATCAGGATTGCCCGGAGAAATATCAATAACCTC
>SJYT01053043.1:203097-218069 GCA_006410635.1 Cephalophus harveyi | reverse complement strand
TGTTAAGAAGATTTGATATTTGATTTGATAGACGTTAATTCTCTTATGAATTTAACCCTTAGAAGTGAATTCAAGCTAAGGGTTGTATGTGTGTGTGTGTGTACTTAATTTGTTAAGAAGTGGGTTTTGGATTTTCATTAAATTATTTTTTATTATACAAACAATTAGTGTATTATTACAAAAGATTGAAAAATATGTAGAAATTATAGTGTAAAGCATGAAAGTTCTTGTATCTTGTTCTAATTTTATTCTCTCTCCATATATATACATATATATATATATATATTACTATTACATTTGGTTTGTGTCCTTTTAGTTCTTTTGCTACACCTTTATGTACATTTAGGGCTTCCTGACTTCCCTGGTGGCTCAGATGGTAAAAGTGTCTGCCTACAGTGTGGGAGACCTGGGTTTGATCCCTGAATTGGGAAGATCCCCTGGAGAAGGCAATGGCAACCTACTCCAGTACTCTTGCCTGGAAAATCCCATGAACAGAGAAGCCTACAGTCCATGGGATTGCAAAAAGTCGAACACGACTGAGCAACTTCACTTTCACTTTCATAGCTCAGTTGGTAAAGAATCCACCTGCAATACAGGAAACCCCGGTTTGATTCCTGGGTCAGGAAGATCCCCTGGAGAAAGGAAAGGCTACCCACTCTAATATTCTTGGGCTTCACTTGTGGCTCAGCTGGTGAAGATCTGCCTGCAGTGTGGGAGACCTGGGTTCAATCCCTGGGTTGGGAAGATCCCCTGGAGAAGGGAAAGGCTACCCACTCCAGTATTCTGGCCTGGAGAATTCCATGGACTGTATAGTCCATGGGGTCGCAAAGAGTTGGACATGACTGAGTGACTTTCACTCACTTCACTTATGTACATTTAATGTATATTTGTGTACATTTTTGTGTATGTGTGTACACATAGTTTTATTTATTTTATAGAACTACCTGATATTTTGTTTCACTTAGCACATTAAATACCTATATCAGGCCCCCTTTGGGCATTGGCTTTCCTCTGCTCATTAAGCAGATGTTTCTTAAATGTTTCCTAAGTGCCAGGCAGTGTCTTAGGTACTGGAAATACAGCTATGAAGAAAAATAAAAGCCTGTCCTCAGAGCGAACTTTCTAAAGGTGCAGACAGAAAATTAAAAAACAAAACAAAACCAGAAAAAAGCGATGATAAATGATATGAAAAAAAGTTAAAACAGGATAAAAGAGGATAGGGATTGTTGTTCAGTTGCTAAGTCCTGTCTGACTCTTTTTGACCCCATGAACTGCAGCTCTCCAGGCTTCCTTGTCCTTCACTATCTCCCTGAGTTTGCTCTAATTCATGTTCATTGTGTTGATGATGCCATCTAACCATCTCATTCACTGGTGCCCCCTTCTCTTAGCCTGGATCTTTTCCAGCATTAGGATCTTTTCCAGTGAGTCAGCTCTTTGTATCAGGTGGCCAAAGTATTGAGCTTCAACTTCAGCATCAGTCCTTCCAATGAATATTCAGGGTTGATTGCCTTTAGGATGGACTGATTTGATCTTACAGTCCAAGGGACTCTTAAGAGTCTTCTCCAACACTACAGTTTGAAAGCATCAATTTTTTTGGCACTCAGACTTGTCCACCTCTTGTATCCGTTTATGGCTACTGGAAAAATCATCGTTTTGACTATGCAGACCTTTTTCAGCAAAGTAATGTCTCTGCCTTTTAATACACTAAGTTTGTCATTGCTTTCCTTCCAAGGAGCAAGTGTCTTAATTTCATAGTTGCAGTCACCATCCACAGTGATTTTGGAGTACAAGAAAATAAAATCTGTCACTGTTTCCACTTTTCCGACATCTATTTGCTGTGAAGTGATGGGTCCGGATGCCATGACCTTCGTTTTTTGAATGTTGAGCTTTAAGCCAGCTTTTTCACTCTTTCACCCTCATCAAGAGGCCCTGTAGTTCCTCTTTGCTTTCTGCCATGAGAGTGGTGTCATCTGAATATCTGAGGTTGTTGATATTTCTCCCAGCAATCTTAATTCCAGCTTGTGAGTCATCCAACCCAGCATTTTGCACAGTATACTCTGCATATAAGTTAAGTAAACAAAGTGATAATATACAGCCTTGTACTCCTTTCCCAGTTTTGAACTAGTCTGTTGTTCCTATGTAAGGTTCTAACTATTGCTTTTTGTCCTGCATCCAGATTTCTCAAGAGACAGGTAAAGTGATCTGGTATTCCATTTTCCAGTTTGTTGTGATCCACACAGTCAAAGGCCTTAGTGTAGACAGTGAAGCAGATGTTTTCCTGGAATTCCCTTGCTTTTTCTATGATCTATTGGATGTTGGCAGTTTGATCTCTGGTTCCTCTGCCCCTTCTAAATCCAGCTTGTACATCTGGAAGTTCTTGGTTCACATACTGTCTAATCCTAGTTGAAGGATTTTGAGCATTACCTTGCTAGCATGTGAAATGTGTGCAATTGTGCGATAGTTTGAACATTCTTTGGCATTGCTTTTCTTTGGGATTGGAATGAAAACTGACCCCTTCCAGTCCTGTGGCCACTGCTGAGTTTTCCACATTTGCTATCATATTGAGTTCAGCTCTTTAACAGCATCATCTTTCAGGATTTGAAATAGCTCAACTGGGATTCCATCACCTCCACTAGCTTTGTTTGTAGTGATGCTTCCTAAGTCCCACTTGACTTTGCACCCCAGGTTGTCTGGCTCTAGGTGTGTGATCACACCATTGTGGTTATCTGGGTCATGAAGATCTTTTTTGTACAGTTCTTCTGTGTATTCTTGCCACCTCCTCTTAATCTCTTCTGCTTCTGTTAGGTCCATACCTTTCTGTTTTTATTGTGCCCATCTTTGCATGAATATTCCCTTGGTATTTCTGATCTTGAAGAGATAGATCTCTAATCTTTCCCATTCTGTTGTTTTTCTCTGTTTCTTTGCATTGATCACTGAGGAAGATTTTATCTCTTCTTGTTATTCTTTGGAACTCTGCATTCAGATTTTTTTTTTTTTTTTTCCCCTCCTTTGTCTTTAGCTTCTCTTCTTTTCTCAGCTATTTGTAAGGCCTCCTCAGACAACCATTTTGCCTTTTTGCATTTCTGTTTCTTGGGGATGGTGTTCATCACTGCCTCCTGTACAGTGCCACGAACCTTCATCCATAGTTCTTCAGGCCCTCTATCAGATCTAATCCCTTGAATCTATTTGTCACTTTCACTGTATAATCATAAGGGATTTGATTAGCTCATACCTAAATGATCTAGTAGTTTTCCCTACTTTCTTCAATTTAAGTCTGAATCTGGTAATAAGGAGTTTGTGATCTGAGCCACAGTCAGCTCTCAGTCTCGTTTTTGCTGATTATATAGAGCTTCTCCATCTTTGGCTGCAAAGAATATAATCAGTCTGATTTTGGTATTGACCATATGGTGATGTCCATGTGTAGAGTCTTCTCTTGTGTTGTTGGAAGAGGGTGTTCTCTTGGCAAAACTGTTAGCCTTTGCCCTGCTTCATTTTGTGCTCCAAGGTCAAATTTACCTGTTATTCCAGGTATCTCTAGCCTTCCTACTTTTGTATTCCAGTCCCCTATAATGAAAAGGACATTGTTTTGGGGTGTTAATTCTAGAAGATCTTGTAGGTCTTCATAGAACTGTTCAACTTCAGCTTCTTCAGAATTACTGCTTGGGGCATAGATTTGGATTACTGTGATATTGAATGGTTTGCCTTGGAAACGAACAGAGATCATTCTGTCATTTTTGAGATTGAGGTTGCATTTTGGGCTCTTTGTTGACATGAGGGCTACTCCATTTCTTCTAAGAGATTCTTGCCCACAGTAGTAGATATAATGGTCATATGAATTAAATTCACCCATTCCAGTCCATTTTAGTTCACTGATTCCTAAAATGTCGATGTTCACTCTTGTCATCTCCTGTTTGACCACTTCCAATTTACCTTGATTCACGGACCTAACGTTCCAGGTTCCTATGCAATATTGCTCTTTACAGCATTGAACTTGACTTCCATCACCAGTCACATCCACAACTGGGTGTTGTTTTTACTTTGGCTCTGTCTCGTCTTTCTTTCTGGAGTTATTTCTTCAGTGTTCTCCAGTAGCATATTGGGCATCTACCAACCTGGGGAGTTCATCTTTCAGTGTCATAGTATAGTGAATAGCTGACTTGAATGTTTTGTGATTTTTTTTCAATTTTTATTTTTTAGGTACATCAAATTACGAAATGGCTTGCAGGCACTTTTGATTTCAGACCTAAGTAATATGGAAGGTAAAATGGGTGATGCAACAGATGATGAAGAGGAAGAAGAGGAGGAAGAAGAAGATGATGATGACGACGATGACGACGATGATGATGATGATGAAGATTCTGGAGCAGAAATAGAAGATGATGATGAAGAAGGTTTTGATGATGAAGATGAGTTTGATGATGATGATGATGAACATGATGATGATCTTGACACTGAGGATAATGAGTTGGAAGAATTAGAAGAGAGGGCAGAAGCTAGAAAGAAAACCACTGAAAAACAGGTGTGAGTCATGTCTGTAACATCTTTTTCTGATTTGAGAATTCTTTGTGATAAGTTCCAAACTTATGTTTTGTCTCTTACTGGCAAATAGGAAGTATATATCTGTTGATCTTCAGTAAAGGAATATTTATTCTATGTAAAGATTACATTTTAAAAAATGTTTTCCTCTAGGAACTTCCTTGGTGGTTCAGTGGTTAGCAGTGTTTAAGGCTCTCTGTTTCAAATGCTGGGAGCCTGGGTTTGATCCCTGGTTGGGGAATTAAGATCCCTCATGCCAGATGGTGTGGCCAAAAAATTTAAGGAAAAAAAGCTTCTTTTTGCTCTATTATAAAAGTGACAAATGCTCATTATAGAAGCTAATGGAAAATAAACGCAAAAATATAAAAGTTGCCCATAACCATAACTCTCAGAGATAATCACTGGGAGTTTTTGATCACATGTTTTAAAAACAAATGCCTGGAGCTGTGAACCTGCAAAGTTCTTAGCCTGGGATAGAGGAATAAGAGAATGTATTATCCTTGGAGAGACTGGAAAAACCATAAAAGAAGAAAAAGTGTAGTGTAGAATTCTTACATAGGCCTGTGTTTCTGAGAATCCTCATGGGTAATTTCTATGTAAGTAACTGAATGTGGTTTGTATTTTTATGGGGAAGCATCAGTGGTCCAGATAATTCAGTACATTGGAAGAATTAAAATAGAAATGGGGAGTTGAGCTTAGTTAGTGAAACATATTAATAACAGTAGGTGAATAGATAAGTACTGGTTGATAGAAATAATGTTTCTCTCTGGATATTTTTTGAAGAATGCTTCCATTTTGAAGTAGAAAATACCTATATTGGAGTATAATATTCTGGAGCCATTATAGTGGAATTGACTAGCAAATGTTCGTTAAAGCTAGTATCTTAAATATTGGTAATATTTTCAACATGGTACCATTCTCAAAAAAATGAATTAAAGTTCAGATTATTAACACTAAAATCTAAAAGATCACATGTATAACACTATAAAATCAGCCCTCAAAATGTGACAGTTTGAAATGTAAGTAGTAGGTATGTCTTAGATAAATTGATAGGTACTCTTTCTGGAAAAAAAATTTTTTTTAAAGAAGATTGTGCCAGTTGTTTCACTTAGGTGTTGGAGGGATTGAGTCATGTTTAAAGAAGCTATTCCCTCTTGCTATTCAGATTATAATTGATGCCTGTTTTGGCAAAGCAAGATAGGCCAAGTGATTTTAGCTTGGAAGGCTTTGGGGATAAAACTCAAAACACCAGGAAAAAAGTATATATATGTAGATAGTCTGTTGTCTTTATAGTCTAAAGTCTTTATAAATAAATCAGGAGTTAATCAACTCACTTTTAATTTAAAATTTAAATTTAAATATTTAATTTAAAATAGATCTTATAATTCCAAATAGAGAAATAATAGAAGGGAAGAAATAAGTCAAGTGAGAAGAACAGTGATAGTTAGGAAACCTGAATTCTGAGATTGTCATTATCTTTACAAATGATCTTAGACTTTTTCATTTTCTCATTTTTTCCCCTCATTTCTAAAACAAGAGAATTAGGTTACATAAATTTTGAAGTCCATTTTAGCTCCAGACTTACTGTGTTATAACTTCATAACTGAATATTTCTGGTTTATAAACTTCTTCCTGTATCTCTGTTAATAGTTTTTCCTATATTTGGACTTCTTCATACCCTCTATCAACTGATAAGCAAAACTCTAGGATTAAGTTAAAAAAATTTTTGACAGCCAATTTTATTGTCAAGATGTAATAAAATATTTTAGATTTATATAGCAGTTGTGAACCTGTTTGACAAAAGAAGATGTGCATCCAGTATTTTGGGTACCCCTTTTTATTTTGCTTGAGCTTCCCTGGTGGCTCAGAGGGTGAAGTGTCTGCTTGCAGTGCGAGAGACCTGGGTTCGATCCCTGGATAGGAAAGATCCCCTGGAGAAGGAAATGGCAACCCACTCCAGTACTCTTGCCTGGAAAATCCCATGGACAGAGAAGCCTGGTAGGCTACAGTCCATGGGGTCGCAAAGAGTTGGACATGACTGAGCGACTTCACTTCACTTCACTTTTATTTTGCTTATTACATACATCAAACTCTAAATGTTACCTTGTCTAGAAGCAGCAGGGTCAGATTCTAGTGATCATTTAAAAAATGGCTTAGATGCTGCCTATCTTTTCTCAGAACTTGGTATGATATATTCCCTCATAAGATACTGATAGCTGATTTTCTGGATTTTAGAAAGGAATGGAGGAGGTTAGTGCAGTTTGAAGATGAGATCAAATTGTTTTATGCTGTGGGTACACTAGTGAAAGGAAAGATCCCATGATTGTAGTCATGGAAAATTATTTATATTCACTGAATGAATAAATGCCTACAAAAGGAAAATAAAGTAAGTAGTCTAAATAAGAGGTGGCTTAAGAGTAGTATAGGATTTTGCAGTGATTTTATGATTTTTTTTATATGAAAAATGTGAACTGTGTTTAAGATGAATTTGTGAATTTGTAAGGATAGTAGAAGAAAATTTTTTGAGGTTTTTGGAAAACATTTACCTAATTAGGAAGTTGGCTACTCTTTTAATCAACATTTTTACCCCCCTCCACTTTCTTCCTCCCAGAGGAAAGTTGTTCTTGATCTTAAAGTTTTGATAAATTAACAAGATTGGAATTTAAGTATGATATATGCTGAATTATGATTTGTTCAAGGCTTTCTTAAATCTCAAGTATGAATTTCTCAAGTATGAATTTTTGGGATAGGTAATTCTCAAGTATGAATTTCTTTTCTAGCAATTGCAGAGCCTGTTTTTGCTGTGGTCAAAGCTGACTGATAAACTGTGGTTTAAGTCAACTTATACAAAAATGTCTTCAACCCTGCTGTTCAAGACAAGAAAGCTTAATGGGGTAGTTGGAGCTGAAAGCAGGTTAGGCATCTATTAAACACATCACAGAACCCATTAGACTGTGCTTTGAAGAAGTGGATATTCCCTCATGTTTTAACTGAGTTTATGTGTCTACATCTTAAATAAGGGATTTATGAGTATCAAGTGAGGCTGTTTGGTTCTTCCAAAAATATATACCCCCACCCCCCCGCCAACACATGGTTAGACTTTATACCAGATGTACACTATTTTTTTTTTAAAGTCTTCTAAGAGGATAACCATTTATCAGAATAGTCTGTGTCATCAAATGTGTTAGCCCTTTAAAATTGACGTTTATAAAATTTGGGAAAGTTAAATTTCAGCTTTCTATCCTTTAGGATTCAAATTGACTATTTTTCTCTCCTTTTTTGTGTTTTTTAACTTACTTTGATATAATGGTTGCCCTGATCATTTTAAATGCAGAATTTGGCATACTCCTGACCATCTATTTTGTTGCGAATTGATTTTCCCAAAGTACTTGGAAAATGTCAACCAATAAGTAATGTATTTTTTATACCTTAAATAAGAAGTGAAGAACTAAAAAGCCTCTTTAAAGTTTAGTTCTGTAGTTCTTTAATGGCTTAAAATTTTTTAATAACCATTAATTTATTATATTTGTTAGATGTTTTCCTGAGTTGTTATCTTATGCCCTGTTTTAATAAAAACAATATTTTCTGAGTGACATATTGAGAAGTTTCCATCTAGTAACTTAAATTAACGAACACAGAGTCTTTAATTGTTTAGAGATCTTTAGAGAAAATCTCCTCAGATATATTACTTCTGCAGATTTCTGAAATCTGGTTAATCAGGAAACAAACTTGGTTCAGAACTTTGAAATGCTGACACAAAATGATACTTGGGTGGGCTGGCCAGTCCCCCTTGGCTTTTTTCCTGTCTGTTTCTGCTTTTTCCCTTAGGTCTGCACCTGTTCAGCATTTTGCAGGATGGCAAGAGGAGGAGCAGCAGGGTGAAACTGACACAGTTCTGGTGAGTTTCACTTTGCTGCTCCTCCAGATTCTCAGGGAAAGAATTCTGTTACTTTCTACTGGATAAGGTCCATCTCCAAGTGAATCCTTAAAATGAGGTGACATTATTATTCCTGTAGGATTGACTCACTATTTGTATGTGTTCTACTTACTCCAGTCTGCAGCGGCTCTTTGTGTTGGAGTTGGGAGTTTTGCTGATCCAGATGACCTGCCTGGGCTGGCACACTTTTTGGAGCACAGTAAGATCTTTGTAAAATATCATTCCCGGGTGTGTTTTTTCCTCCAAATTTGTAAGAAATTGATTTCACAGATAAGTAACTGGTTTGATAGGATTGTGATAATGTTTAATAAGAGAAAAACTAAGAAAAAAATCTAAGTGAATATCATAGGGGAAAGACTTAATTTTAATTTTGAGTGTACTTGTTTTGAGGATTAGAGTGAAACTGCTTAGGAAACTATTTTAAAATGTAAGTCCTATTATTCAGGTACAGTAAGGCCAACCAATCAGGAGGAAATTGCTAATCTTTAGGAGTTTAGACTGTCATCTTGGGAGGGGCAGTTCCTTCCAGGACTGGCAAGGCCTTAAGATGTCAAAGAATTAAAGATACAAAAAGTAAAAAGGCATGAATAATATCAAAGCGAAACAGTAAATCTTCAGTGTAATTATTAATGTACCCAAGTAAAACCTTTGTGAATGCTATCCAGTTATGAACTCTTGAATTACTACTTCTTTGTATGCTAGTTTTCTAAGCTACTCAAGGGTGAATTTCTTACCTTATGAGTTTTTATTGTAGAAATTAATTTGCATATATGTCAGTTTACATTTTAACCTTTTCAAATAAATTATATATTTCATTAAAAATATTTAGTTTTTTAATTTAAAAGTAATATAGGAGCATTATAGAAAGTTAAAAAAACAGAAGTTCTATGAAGAAAATAAGTATTATCACTGTTGGCATATTTTCTATCAGTTTTTTTGAAATTTCATCCTTGTTAATAAAAGCATTGTCTGTATCTTTGTGTTCTGTGACTTTGTATTCTTTTCACTTAGTGGTGTTCATGGGTAGCTTGAAATATCCAGATGAAAATGGATTTGATGCCTTCCTGAAGAAACATGGGGGCAGTGATAATGCTTCAACTGATTGTGAACGTACAGTCTTTCAGTTTGATGTCCAGAGGAAGTACTTCAAAGAAGCCCTGGATAGGTAACTAACCCAAAATATATTTTTATTTTGATTATCTGGTGCCATCTTACAACTGGCAATGGTGGGCATTGTTCTGTGGTATTTCTTTTCCAGCAGTACTCTAATTCTGTAGGATTATCAACAATACTTTGTTTGGAGAAAAGAGCAAATTGTAAATATACCTTGGCTCTTATTCTGTAATACTTAGTCTTTGTATTAAAGATTAAACTGAAACCATTTAAACATCTTTTGAATTTTGTAAATAATGTAGTCTCTATTGACTCATTATTGCAATTATTATTTTTTAATTTATTAGAAAATATGGAAAAAAGAGAAGAGAAAAAGAGGTAAGATTGCTCTCAATTTCATAATCTAGAGATAACCATGATTGATATTTTGGAATGTAGCCCTCTATATTTGTAACATATATGGGATCAGATTATTCATATCTTTTCATATTTTAAAAACAAGGTGTATCACATTTGTATACAGTCTTATAATTTACAAAACATGTCTAAGTAATTGTGTATCTGTTTAACCATTCACATATTATTGGCAGTTGAATTATTTTTAGTTTTCTGGTATTATGATGCTGTAGTGATATTCTAGTCTTTGTGTACATCCTTAATCATTTCCTTTTGCTAAGTTCTAAGGAGTGAAATTTCTGAGTGTATTTGCATGAATATTTTTAAAACTTTTTTTAAAAAGAGCTTTTGATACTCAAAATTATCTTCTCAAAAGTTTGTCAGGGCATTAATAGAGCTTTGATATAGCAAGGTTGTAAGGCAAAGCATACAGTAGTAAAAAGAAGTCACTTTATACCAAAATCTAGATAAATACAAGATTGAAATACTAAGAAAGAAAGAAATAATCAAGTTTGACCAGTATAATGTAAGGTCTGATGGCAGTTTTTGGTCCATTTTTTGTTGGTTATCTCTAGTATCAAGAATTTGGCAGATGCCTATTTGAGATGTCTTGAATGTATTAATACAGATTTTTTTTAATATAAAAAAATGCCATAAAATCAAATGACAAAAAAAAACATCTCAAAACATGACAGTGGTTAAGTTTTCTTAAATTGTCTCATCCCTTAAGAATTAATTGGACCCTGAGAAAACTTTTGGGTAAGTTCCTGTAAGTTGAAAGCATATGCTATTATTTTCAAGGAACTAAATATTTGTCTGTTCTTGAACCCCCAAGTTAACAGCTTTTCCACTAAAACAATGCCAAAATCCCATTAAAATTGACATAATTACTTTGACGACAGTGTTTATAATAGGATACAACATAGTGGTTTTTCTTCTTTAATCTGAAATTTGGCTGTCTACTTTGTATTCAGTGAAATAGTTTATAGCTCTTTTTAATTGCATACTTAAGGATATGCTCACAGTACATATATTTGATATCAGTGTTTATCTAATTAAACATTTAATTTCAAAATAAAAGAATAAAGACAAAGGAAATTAATCAAACCGTGCAAATGAGGCCCAAATTTATCTTTTTTATAAACCTAGAAAATCAGGAATACTCTTTAGGGTGACTGCGTGTTTGCTTTGATTTCAAAGTTTTCAACTCCCAAGTTTTACATCATGTTAAGAAAACTTAAGCAGTAGACAAATTGAATACTCATGAATAAACACATTTCATTGGAAAAAACAATAGGCAAAGGATGTGTTGAAAAAATTACAACCACCTCAGAGATGATGAAATTTGATATAAAGTCTATTTAAAGAACTTGTTTCATTTCTTCTTTTCTTCATTTCTTCTTCATTTTTAATCTAAGGAATACTTCAGGAAATCCAAAGATATTTGCACATTTATTACAGGTTATTTCTACTTAAAATACTCAGAATTAATAAGAAGAATGCTACTGCCTAATAGGAGAAATGATTAAGAATATCAGGCCAAGAATTTATGCCATAAATGGTAGACAGTGGTAGAGCATTAAGCATTGCGTATTCTATAATAAATATGATAATTATTATACTTCTTCAGTTGGTATGACTTCTCTGGTGGCTCAGATGGTAAAGCGTCTGCCTATAATGTGGGAGACCTGGGTTCAGTCCCTGGGTTAGGAAGATCTCCTGGAGAAGGAAATGGCAACCCACTCCAGTATTCTTGCCTGGAAAATCCCAGGGATGGAGGAGCCTGGTAGGCTACGTCCATGGGGTCACAAAGAGTTGGACACAACTGAGTGACTTCACTTTCACTTTTTCACAGTTAATATGAAATAAAAAGTCTTTGGATAATTTGCAAAAGAGTCTTACATAGCATAGATTAAGTTTGTCTATTTTTTAATAGGTCAGTAAAATCCAGTTTCCTCACAGGTCATATTGTTCAGTATCTTGAATCATTTAAGTAAAAAGTTGAGGAAATAACTGAATTTTTACTCTATTAAGTAAATGAGAATGGAAGCTGCTTTTACCTTGGTGGCCTTTGCTAATTTCAATAAATTTGAACTTTAGTTTATCAGTATTTTAGGGCAAGGAGAAGATTGATCAAAGTCCAGGATGTTCACAAAGTGGGGTATTTAATAGGAGACTCTTCATGATAAACTGCGACTTCAGAAGGCCTCACCCTTAGGTTGAGGAAATGGATTAGCCATTCTGAGGAGTTACAGACTACTTCGAAAAATGCCTATGTTGTCTAGTGAACCTTAAGCCTTAAATATAGTTTAACATGGTCCAGAACTGGTAGTGTTCTCTGATGCCCAGGAGAAGCAAAAACAAACCCTCTCAAAAAGAAAATGCCTTTGTTTTATCTACTCTCAAGTAGAGTGACCAGCATTCAGTCAAACATAAGCAGATATGCAACAAAATAAGACAGTGTGAATGAGAACAGGAAACAGAAAAAGACTTAATGCCTTAGAAATCTTAGAGATTGGCATGGTTAAGTACAGTTATCGTTTTTACAGAAATAAGGGACAAGTTTGAATACAGTTGTAAGTCATAGGAAACTATAAAATGTGACCTATGAGATTTGAAATATAAAAATTAAGAAACAGCATTGTGAATTGAGACATGATAATTGAAATTTAAACCAATGGATAGATTTAAGAAAGGAATACATATAGATGATGTTAGAATTTGTGAATTGAAAGATAGACCAAGAGAAATCCCAAATACAGTGTGAAGAGAGAAAAAATGAAAGATACAGAAAAAAGGAAAAGTAGCCTAGAGAAGAGAGTGAAAATGTCAGATATATATATACCTAGAGAACTAGATGGCAAGCCACTGCAGTACTCCTGCCAAGAAAATCCCATGGACAGAGGAGCCTGGTAGGCTGCAGTCCATGGGGTCACTACAAGTCGGACATGACTGAAGCGACTTAGCAGCAGCAGCAGCAGAGAACTAGAAGGAGAAGAGAGAAAAGTAATACAGACCAAATATTTGAAGGGTTGAGCACTAGAAAATTTCTAGAATGTCAAATCAGAGGGTAAAGAAGTCTTAACAAATTCCAAAAGTATATGTTAAAAGAAATCAACATGTAGAAAGTTACAATGACTACAGAAACCCAAATATAGAAAATCTTTGCCAGATAAAAGGGCAGAAGTTCTTTAAAGTCATGTTAGTTAGTCTGATGGATGACTTTTCAGCAGCAGTAGTGGAAGCTCAGTGACAGTAGAATACTTGTAATAGCCTGAAAGAAAATAACCACCAACTAAAATTCTACACCAAGCAAAAAATATCTTGTAAGAATGATTCTAAAATAGACCTTTAGACACACAGTTGAGTGTGCATGCCACCAGCTCACCAAAGGAAATTCTAAAGAATATATTTCAGGCAGAAGGAGAATACAGATCAGAGCTATGAAAATGATAGTGGAGCAATGAAAGTAATTTTATATGAAAAATATAAATGAGCATTGATTACTTAAAACAGTAATTATGAAACTTAAAAGTATACAGAGTTAACAACAACAATGTATCAGGAGTAATGCTAAATGGAGAAAAAGGTATTTTTATAAGATTAATATTAGACTTTGATAAGTTAAAAGGATACATGTAATATTTTTAAGGGTAACTGCTGAAAGAACACAATTTGGGGATAAAAATTCCAAACCAGTACAAGGAAAACACTTGGAATAAGTCTCTCAAATAAATTCAAAGAAGAAAACTGTAGTAGGAGGGATAGAACAAGTGGGACAAGCAGGACAAAGGAGGATGGAGGTAGATGTAGATCCATATGTAACAGTGATTCTTATGAGTGGATTAACAACTGTGGTGTTGGAGAAGACTCTTGAGAGTCCCTTGGACTGCAAGGAGATCCAGCCAGTCCATTCTGAAGGAGATCAACCCTGGAATTTCTTTGGAAGGAATGATACTAAAGCTGAAACTCCAGTACTTTGGCCACCTCATATGAAGAATTGACTCATTGGAAAAGACTCTGATGCTGGGAGGGATTGGGGGCAGGAGGAGAAAGGGATGACCGAGGATGAGATGGCTGGATGGCATCACGGACTCGATGGATGTGAGTCTGAGTGAACTCTGAGAAATGGTGATGAACAGGGAGGCCTGGCGTGCTGTGATTCATGGGGTCGCAAAGAGTCAGACACGACTGAGCGACTGAACTGAACTGAACTTCCGATTAAAAGATAAACAGACTGGATTTTAAAAGCCTAATCAAATAGTTTTTAAGACTTAGATATCTAAGGCTTGGGAGGGGTTCCCTGGCAGCTCAGATGGTAAAAAGAATCTTCCTGCGGTACAGAAGACCTGGGTTTGCCTGGGTCGGGAAGACCCCCTGGAGAATGGAATGGCAACCCACTCAAGCAGTCTTGCATGGAAAATTCTATGGACAGAGAAGTCTGGCAAACCACAGTCCACAGGGTTGCAAAGAGTCGGACATGACTGAGCAACTAGTACACGTAGTAAGTCGTGGGAAAAAATATGTTGCTCAAGAGGCTCATGTCATATTGATAAAACTTAACTAGGAAGACATTGTTTCCAGTTTGAACTCATCCAATAGCATAGCCTCAAAGTAAATCAGATGTAAAGACCAAAGAATAAGTAACCAACTGCAGTGGGAGATTTAACACCCCTTTCTCAGTATTTGATAGAATAACTATAAAATCAGTAAGGACATTGAAGATTAGGACAAAAAGATTACCACTTGAATCCTTAATCAACACCTTCCAGCTACAAAATTTTTTCATTTTATCATATTTTAAGCCAGAAATTCAGTCTCAAATTTCAAAGCATCGAAATCATATTATTAATGATTATGTTTTCTAATCACACTGTATGTACAGTTAAATTTTAGCTAGAAATCAGTAACAGAGAGACAGCTAGAATATTGCCTTATCTTTGAAAATTAAATACATTTCTAAGGAATACCTGTTTGCCTCTCTTCTTTT
>SJYT01053043.1:176899-195996 GCA_006410635.1 Cephalophus harveyi | reverse complement strand
AGTCCAAGGGACTCTCAAGAGTCTTCTCCAACACCACACTTCAAAAGCATCAATTCTTCGGCGATCAGCCTTCTTCACAGTCCAACTCTCACATCCATACATGACCACAGGAAAAACCATAGCCTTGACTAGACGGACCTTAGTCGGCAAAGTAATGTCTCTGCTTTTGAAAATGCTATCTAGGTTGGACATAACTTTTCTTCCAAGGAGTAAGCGTCTTCTAATTTCATGGCTGCAGTCACCATCAGCAGTGATTTTGGAGCCCAAAAAAATAAAGTCTGGCACTGTTTCCACTGTTTCCCCATCTATTTCCCATGAAGTGATGGGACCAGATGCCATGATCTTCGTTTTCTGAATGTTGAGCTTTAAGTCAC
This sequence comes from Cephalophus harveyi, assembly GCA_006410635.1. Classification (NCBI taxonomy): domain Eukaryota; kingdom Metazoa; phylum Chordata; class Mammalia; order Artiodactyla; family Bovidae; genus Cephalophus; species Cephalophus harveyi. Next base: position 195,622 of record SJYT01053043.1, on the reverse strand, counting down.
CTTTTTCGCTCTCCTCTTTCACTTTCATCAAGAGGCTTTTTAGCTTCTCTTCACTTTCTGCCATAAGGGTGGTGTCATCTGCATATCTGAGAAAAAATAAAATACTTAGGAATAAATTTAACAAGAGAGTTACAAGAGCTGGAAAGACATCCCATGTTCACAGATTACAAGACTTAATATTAAGATGGCAATACATCCAAAATTTGTCTATAGATTCAACTTAGTCCATATCGAAATTTCACCTGTCTTTTTTGAAGAAATTGATGAGTTGGTTCTGAAATTCACCTAGAAAGGAATTGACCAACAATAGTCAAAATTAATCCTGAAAAGAACAAAGTTAAAGGACTCACATTCTCAGTTTCAAAACTTACCCAAAGCTACATGGTACTGACATAAGAATAGACACATAGGAGAACTTCCGTGGTGGTCCAGTGGGTAAGACTTCATGCTCGCAGTGCCTGGGTTCAACCCCTGGGTAGGGAACTAGATCCCACATGCGACAGCTAAGACCCAGCACAGCCAAATAAATTAAAAAAAAAAAAAAGACATACAGATCAGTGGAATAGAGTTGGGGCTCCAGAAATAAACCATTACACTTATGGTTAGTTGCAAGGGTGCCTCGTCAATTCAGTGGAAAAAAAACTGTTTTTCAACACATGATACTGGGACAGCTGGATATGCACATACAAAAGAATCAAGTTAGACACTTTGTTCATACCATATACATATTGAAACATATACTTAAGTATAAGAGCAAAAGCTGTAAGACTCTATACATAGGCTTAAATCTTTGTGATTGGACATGGCAATAGTTCTGCAGATATGCCATGAAACACAGAAGGAACAAAGGAAAAACTGGATAAATTGGACTCCACTAAAATTAAAAATTTTTTTGCTTTAATAGGTCCTATGAAGAAAATGAAAAGACAGTTCACAGAAGGGAAGAAAATACTGAAAAATCATATATTTGCTAAGGTGCTAGTATCTATGTTAAACCAATAAGACAAATGATCCAATTTTTGAATGGGCAAAGAATTTGAATAGACATTTCTCCATGGAAGATACTCAGGTGCCCAATAAGCACATGAAAAAATGCTCAACATCTTAGTCACTAGGAAAATGAAAATCAGAACTTCAGTGAAGGTGTACCACCTCACACTGATCACAGTAGCCATCATTAAAAAGTCAACAAATAATAAATGTTGGAGAGTGTGTGGAGAAACGGAAACCCTTTTACATTGTTCTAGGAAATGTAAATTGGTGTATTCACTATGGAAAACAGTGTGGACAACATGATCCACTGTCATGATCCAACAGTCCCACTCTTGGGCATATGTCTGGAAAAGACGAAAACTAGTTTGAAAGGATACATGCACCCCTATGTTCATAGCAGCACCATTTACAATAGCCAAATGTGGAAGCAACCTAAATGTCCATTAGTAGATAAATAGGAAAAGAAGTGGTGTGTTTATACAATGGAGTATTACTCAGCTATAAAAAAGAATGAAATAATGCCACTTGCAACAACATGAATGGACCCTCGAGATTATCATACTAAGTGAAGTAAGTCAGAAAGATAGAGACCAATATGATATCACTTATGTGTGAAATCTAAAATAGAACACAAATGAACATACTGTGAAACAGAAACAGACTCAAGAACATAGAGAACAGACTTGTGGTGGCCAAGCGGGAGAGGAGTAGAGAGGGAACAGTTGGGAGTTTTGGATTAGCAGATGCAAACAAGTATATATAGGATGGATAAACAATAAGATCCTACTTTATAGCAAGGAAATTATATTCAGTATCCTTTGATAAACCAGAATGGAAAAGAATAGAAAAAAATATGTGTAACCGAGTTACTTTGCTATACACAGAAATTAACACACCATTGTAAAACAGTTATGCTTCAATTAAAAAAACTTCAGTGAGATATCACTTCAAAAAGAAGAACATTAACAATTATTGGTGAATGTGTAGGTAAATTAGAACCTTCATACATTGTTGGTGGTGCAGCTGTGTTAGAAAATGTAGTTAGAAAACTTCATCAAAAGTTAATTAAAGAGTTAAAATATGACCCAGCAATTCTACTGTTAGTATACATGCTCTAGAGAATTGAAAACATACATATGTTTACATAAAAATACCTAAATGAGTGTTTGTAGCAGCATTATATATAATAGGTCAAAAGTGGAAAAACCAAAATGTCAATCCACTTGATGAATGGATAAACCAAATGTGGCATATCCATACAAAGGAATGCTACTTGGCAATAATAAGGGAATGAAGTTCTGGTACATGATACAATGTTTGAATAAATGTTGAAATGAATCTTGAAAGCATTATGCTAAGAGAGAGGCCAGACCAAAAGGCCCCATATAAGGTTTGATTCCATTTACATGAAATGTCCAAAATAGGCAAATCTATAGAGACCAAAAGTGTTACAGTGCTTGCCAGGGGCTAGAGGGATGAGGGAATAGAAAATGACTGTTAATGGGTACAGAGTTTTATTTTCGGGTTAATGACTATTTTCAGAAATTAGTGGTAATGTACACAATTCTGTAGTAAAATCCTTTTCATTATATACTTTTAAAGGGATATTTTGTGGTATGTGAATTATTTCTCAATAGAAACAGCAAATATAGAATTTCAAGAAAGCTAAATGTTGGTTTGAAAAAACAATATAGATAAACCTTTCATGAGACTGGTCAAAGGAAAAAAGTATGTGAAAATATCAGGAATAAAAAGGAATATGATATATTGGCTAATATTGAAAATACAATCTTTTGAAAACCTTTTGCAATAAATGGAAAAACTAGAGGGCATTCACAAATTCCTAGTAATATTATTTATAAAACCCACATAAGAGAAATTGTAATTTAAAAGTTTGCATATTCATAATCATTAAAGAAATCAATCAGTAATGAAAGGTCTTCTCAAGAATAAACTTGTTTTCTTTAGAGTCTTACAAAAAAATGGAGGAAAGAAATAATTCCTCCCTCATTTAAAAAATAGCATGACCTTGACCTTGATATAAGAAAGTATAATATAAGAAAAAATATAGAGCAGATTCACAAACAGGCTGATATAGCAGTACTGAGTTGGGTTCATCCTGGAAATACAGGGTAGGGTTAACAAAATCAATGCTGTTCATCTCATTGCCAGATTGAAGGAAAAAAAAAACATAATTTGGTGTATGTAGAGAAAAATTACATGATGAAATTGAGTATCTATTAATGAAGATGCTGTTGGCAAGTGGAGTATAAGGTAGCTTTCTCAATGTGATATTTGATATTTTAAATAAAACCTTATATTTAGTAGTGAAACTTTGAAAGATTTCAAGCTGGGATCAAGAACAAGGCAGATGCGGTTTATGATCACTTCTATTCATCATTCTGTTAGGGAAGAAAGAAAAATAAGCAAAATAAACTACTGTCATAGCATATGATATGATTATGAACATAGAAAATCTAAAATATACAGATAAAAATTACTAACAACAGAATTCAGTAAGATAGCTGGATATGCAAAAGTTTGAAATTACAAAAATAATGTTTAACATATAAAAGTATAGTTTCTGTGTATCTGCAGCAGTTAGAAATTGAAATTTAAAAACAAGTTTATAAAAGCTACATAAATAATCAGACATTCAAGAATCATTCCCGATAACCAGCCAGGGACCTATTGTATATAACACGTGGAACTCAGGTCAGTGTTATGTAGAAGCCTGGAAAGGAGGGGTGTTTAGGGAAGAATGGATACATATGTATATATGGCTGAGTCCCTTGCATGGTTCATCTGAAACTACTGCAACATTGTTAATCAGCTATACCCCAATACAAAATAAAAAGCTTAAAGTTTGAGGGAAAAAAGGAATCATCCCCCAAATTATATATTAAGACTTCTTCATGGAGGATATATTAAAATCTTATTTAAATATTAAATAAAAGACCTAAATAAATTGAGAAAAATACTATTTATGGATTTTAAGCCCTTTAAAAAACTTCTTCTTTTGTTTTTGGCCACTTTGCTATAAGCATAGAGGATCCTAGCTCCCCAGCCAGGGATCGAACCCCTGCACCTGCATTGAAAGTGCGGAGTCCTAACCACTGGACCACCAGGGGATACCCCAAAATCTTTCTCTCATTTTTTTCAGTGACATTAGTTCTTCCTATTTAATGTACAGATTCAGTGATATCACAACCATAATCTTAGAAGATTTACTTAGTCTTAAATAGACAGTCTAACTCTTAAGATTTATAAAGAAGTACAGAGGGCTAAGTATAGCCAGGATACTTTTGAATTGGAAAAATAACAAGGTCGTAGAACTTGACCTACTAGATATTAAGATTTGTTTTGTAATTAGGACATTGTGGTGGTAGCAGAAGGCTAGACAAAGAGACGGTGGAACAGAATGTTTCTTGGAATGGAAATAGACCAACACATATGTGGACACTTGATTTTTGATAGGAACATTATGAAGCAGTGGTCAAGGGCTTTTAAAAAAAATGATACCAAGACAGTATAATGGCAAAAACAAAATTGACTCCCTATCTCACAATATACACCAAAAAATCAATTCCGTGTGGAATTACAGACCAAAAAGTGAAAAGTGCCATTAAAAGTTTTATGGAAAAGTGTGACTTTAATCTTAGATAAGGATTATCCAACAAGATGGAAAAACAAAAAGGAGAGATGATAGTACATTGCGTTCAGGTAAAGGTAACATAAAGAGAGTGAAAAAAGCAAGTATAAAGTGGAAGAATATATTTGTAACACATGTAACTAACAAAGGACTTATATTTAGAATAACTACCATTGAGTTTTAATTATTAGATTACATATGTTTATATATGCTATTACATATTATATAAGTGAAGTGAAGTCACTCAGTTGTGTCCGACTCTTTGCGACCCCATGAACTGTAGCCTACCAGGCTCCTCTGTCCATGGGATTTTCCAGGCAAGAGTACTGGAGTGGGTAGCCATTTCCTTCTCCAGGGGATCTTCCCGACCCAGAGATCGAACCCAGGTCTCCTGTATTGTAGACAGACGTTTTACCATCTGAGCCACAATGGATAATTAAATATATATACCGTTAGAATCAATAAGAAAAGTAAAACTCAATAGAAAAAGCCCTTAAACAGGCATATTATAAAGAAGAAATTAAAATTATTACTAAAAATATAAAATGTTCTATCAGGAAAATGTAAATTCAAATCATTTTGAAATTCAACTATCCTTCTAAAAGTTACAGAAAATTTTAACGTCTGATAATATCAAGTGAGGGTGAGGTTGTAGAGGATTGGAGGAATGCTCTGATGCAAGAGTAAACTGGCACAATCACTTTTGGAAAGGTTTGATATTAACCTGGTGATGTAGAACATTTGTGCATATGCTATTATCTAGGAGTTCTTTCTTAGATATTTAGACAAACTTGTGCACATGTGCTGTGGTACATATTTATAAGAATGTTTTTGATAGCATTGTTTGTAATGGTTCGGATCCGGAACCAGCACAAATTGTCCGTCAGCAGTAAAATGGATGAGTAAATTCATGCAGTGAAATATTCTACTGCAGTGAAAATAAATCAGCCACAGTCACGTGTAACATTGTGAATGACCATTAAAAGTGTTGAGTTAAATAAATCATGTAAAGGGTATATAAACTATATATCCATTTATATGAAGTTCAAAAATGAAACTATATTGTCTAGAACATGCATTCTTGTCAGGGTTCATATTGTTTCTTTTGGTAGCAGAAATTGGTTCTTGGAGGTAAAAAAATGTTTGATATTATAATGGTTTGTGGTCCTCCAAAGCTTAACCCTACCTGCAAAATCTTCACTTAGTATTGATTTCTTTCTGAGTTTTCTCAAGTATCACATGAGCACCATTTACACTGACATTGAGTTCATGGAAGAGATGCAGAGCATATGCAAGGTCTGGGCTACAAAATTGTGGTGATAAATGATTGGAGAACTTTCAAATGTCTGTTTGATCTTGAAATCATCACTCGAGGTAGTCTGCGTGTGTCAGTTGGTTGTCATTAGCTGCCTTGTGGATGTTGTTTATGTTTGACCCCTCTCTCTTCTTTTGTGTGTGACTTTGATTTTTAGAATTAAATATAATATTCTGTTTTATTATTTAATTCAATAAAAATTATTTAGCCCATCATTAGTTATAACAAGTACTGAAAAGAAAAACTGTCAGTAATATTTTAATGACTCCACTACTCTTGCCTGGAAAATCCCATGGATGGAGGAGCCTGGAGAGCTGCAGTCCATGGGGTCTCTGAGGGTCGGACACGACTGAGCGGCTTCACTTTCACTTTTCACTTTCATGCACTGGAGAAGGAAATGGCAACCCACTCCAGTGTTCTTGCCTGGAGAATCCCAGGGACGGGGGAGCCTGGTGAGCTGCCGTCTATGGGGTCACACAGAGTCGGACACGACTGAAGTGACTTAGCAGCAGCAGCAGTAGCTAATTAAAAGTTTCTTCTCAGAGCAAGCAGAAATTCAGAGTTTATTAAATATTGTAGGAAATTAACTTTTTAATGTCTTGATGGAAAATAAATATTAATTTAAAAAAACTTCATTGTATTGCTATTATTTAAATGGGTATTTTGCATATATAATTTGATGTACCACAACCTACATAAGGAATATATTATGTTTAAGTTTATAAATATAGTTATACAATTAAGTGAAATACTAATAATCTTTAATATTTTAACTTAAAAAGTTAAAAAAGAGTAGTCCTCAGATACTTTTTACTTATGAAATCAGGTACACATACAGTATGTAAACAGGCTTTATATGTGTGCAGAAATTTCATAGGGTAGTGATTGGAATAAGATTTCCGAAAAGGCTCCTTAGGGTTGATAATGGGAAAAAAAAAAAAAGAAACACCAGTCTAGAAATACATGTATATGTGTTAAAACTACCAAGAAAAGCAGAGAAGTGATTACTGTAACATTTATGATATTACTTCCTAGATGGGTGCTGGGTGCTTCTAGAGTTTTGACAGTGTTCTGTTTCTTGAACTGAGTAGTTGCCACTTCGGTATTTGCCTTACAGTCTGTATGCTCATGTTTTATGTATTTTTCTGTAATGGGTATTATATTTCGTAATAGAGAAAAAGTGGTTTGTAGACTTCAAAATCTAGAAATGCTGTATATTGTTTAGGTTTTATACGCATGATTATGAACTAAATCTCCAACTTAGTAAAGTTTCTTACTTTAAAAAAATAGATGTTGACTGGTGAAAAGCTTTTACCAGACAGGTTTTTTTTTTTTTGTCTTAAGATGGGCCCAGTTTTTCATCCATCCGCTAATGATCAGAGATGCAATTGACCGAGAAGTTGAAGCTGTTGATAGTGGTAAGTGCTTTATGTCTTACTGCTTTTTCCTTCATTTATCCAGTTATTAGCACATTTATTATTCTTTATCACTCTTTATGTCATAAAGGGCTAAATTAAAATAGAAATGTCATGTTTATTACTGAAGCCATTAAATGTCTATTTGGTATAGATATGAAATAAATCAAAGGATTGTGTATTTTTGATTTTTCAGCCTTTGCTTTTTTTGAGGGGTAATTTTACCACAGTGACTGACCTCTTACCCTAATTCTTAATTCTTAAGACTAATACTGGGTATTCAAAGTTTAGAAGTTCACATACTCTTTGCATGAAGAAATATTTCCTCTGAGGCTTTACTTTATGCACCATTCTGATATTAAAATAGCTTATTTTTTGTTACTTCTGTGTGTCAGTAACTTCTGTTACTTTGTGGGTTTAGCTTCTGTAGTTCTGAAAATAATTTTGATATGTTTATGGATGAAGAAACTAAACTCCTGAGTAGGAAACCTTTTAATTTTACTTTTTGATGGTCTTTCTTATCTTTGTGTTTTAAAGATTGAAGACCATAAGGAAAACTGTGTGTCTGTATAGGGTGAGGATTCATTAGAGAACTGTGCTACAGATATCCCTCAATTACAGGGTATCAATAAATAATATCGCTGTCGATTAACCCTGCTTCCTTATTTTCGCATTCAGTTCAGTTGCTCAGTCGTGTCCGACTCTTTGCGACCCCATGAATCACAGCACACCAGGCCTCCCTGTCCATCACCAACTCCCGGAGTTCACTCAGACTCACGACCATCAAGTCATTGATGCCATCCAGCCATCTCATCCTCTGTCGTCCCCTTCTCCTCCTGCCCCCAATCCCTCCCAGCATCAGAGTCTTTTTCCAGTGAGTCAACTCTTTGCATGAGGTGGCCAAAGTACTGGAGTTTCAGCTTTAGCATCCTTCCTTCCAAAGAAATCCCAGGGCTGATCTCCTTCAGAATGGACGGGTTGGATCTCCTTGCAATCCAAGGGACTCTCAAGAGTCTTCTCCAACACCACAGTTCAAAAGCATCAATTCTTCGGCGCTCAGCCTTCTTCACAGTCCAACTCTCACATCCATACATGACCACAGGAAAAACCATAGCCTTGACTAGATGGACCTTAGTTGGCAAAGTAATGTCTCTGCTTTTGAATATGCTGTCTAGGTTGGTCATAACTTTTCTTCCAAGGAGTAAGCGTCTTTTAATTTTAGCATTAGAAACATGTAATAGTACACTTGGGGGGCCTTCCAGTTCATATAGGTTAGACTTGGCGTGCATGACTGAAGAGGCCAGGTCTTTGTACTAGTTCTTCCTTTTGTAACATATTCCCTTTGGTTTGATTGTGTATCTATTTCTGATAATCATTTACTGCCTTCACTAGCGGAGAAGGCAGTGGCACCCCACTCCAATATTCTTGCCTGGAAAATCCCATGGACGGAGGAGCCTGGTAGGCTGCAGTCCATGGGGTCGCTAAGAGTCGGACACGACTGAGCAACTTCACTTTCACTTTTCACTTTCATGCATTGGAGAAGGACATGGCAGCCCACTCCAGTGTCCTTGCCTAGAGAATCCCAGGGATGGGGGAGCATGGTGGGCTGCCGTCTATGGGATCACAGAGTTGGACACGACTGAAGCAATTCAGCAGCTGCAGCAGCAGCAGCCTTCACTAGGCAAAATAAACTGCACATGACTGGAAAGAACTATTTGTTTCAAGTCAGCAAACTGTGTTTTACTTATAGAAATGTCACTAATTGTGGCCCTCAATTTATTAGTAAAAGAGGGTAGAATGGAAATAGATTCCTCCTAGTTTAAGTCACTTCTTATAATCAGAGATTCATTTTCTTCATTTTTGTTGTTTACTTACCCACAACTTTTTTCATAGGCCCAGATAACTTTGTTGAATGTATGAAAACTAAAATAAGGAAAACTCTAAAAGCTTTCCCTGCTTTTAGGAACCTAGGAACTATATTCTGTGTCTTTAATTCTTTCAAATGTGTTTTTATTTGTATAGTTTCAAGAGTGGGTTGAAATTGCCATTTACAAGGTTATACCCTGATGGTCCAGTGATCGGACTCAGAAATTGTTCTGCCAGAGACTGGGCTCAATCTTTGGTTGGCAGACTAAGTTTGCTAGCTGTGTGGTGTGGCCCCCCAAAAAAGATTAAACATCTAATTTAATTTTATAAGTTTAATTCGGAATATATTTTATTATATTTTGAATATGTGATATATGATATGTACTCACACACTCACAATAAGTAGTTTTGGTTTAAAATGAACTTAGGCTAAAGGCTCTGTTTTTTTGTTTGTTTTGATGATAGGAGACCTAGGTTTCAATTTGTAATCCGATACAAATAGCTAGGTATATATCATTAGTTACTTAACCTTCTAAGTATAAAGGATTTACTTGAGATTAGGGAGATGAAAGGGGCTTTCCCAGTGGCTCAGCGATAAAGAGCCCACCTGCAGTGCAAGAGATGTGGGTTCGATCCATGGGTTGGCGTGATCCCCTGGAGGAGCGCATGGCAACCCACTCCAGTATTTTTGCCTGGAGAATCCCATGGACAGAGAACCCTGGCAGGCCGTAGTCCATGGGGTCACAGAGAGTCAGACACAACTGAAGTGACTGAGCATGCCATGTATGCAAGGAGATGGGAGAGGTCTTAAATTTTGGTGTAACAAACTATTATTCATTAAGTAGTTTTTTTTTAGCATATTGTTTATGATATATTATTCTCTTATTTGTATTTATAATACATCAGAAAATTTAAGATGAGCTAAGTTTAGGTTCGGGACTCAGTATTTACACATTGGTAGATACTGATATTTTTTATGAACACAGCATAAATTTATCTTGGCTAAAGCCACAAAACATTTATAATTGAATAGTGTCACATGTTAACACATATATATATGCAGGCTATTAAGAGTTAACAGCTCTAGGCCAGGTCTAAGTCAGTATTGTAGTCACACATCTTAGCCTTTCTTTTCCAGAATCAGTATCTACAAATAATGAGGTCTATTAAGCACTTTTGAAAGCTTCACAATTGAATGTTATTTTCTTTTATTCAGACGTAATAATCTTTATTTTATCATTCTCACCTCATTTGCATGTTTTTAGTTGCCGGCATGCTTTAATGACCCATTCAGTGTGAGAGGAGTTGAAATTCAACTGTCATGGTAGATTCATCTTTTCATTTTCCTTTCCCTTCTCCTCCTGCTTATGGAAGAGATTCTTTCCTAGGTTTTAAATTTATCACTTGTACCTTCATTACCATGCCCTGCTTTGACAGTCTGTTTTTGGTCTGATCTTTCAATGGAGTGGTTATACACATAAATATATAAGAATTTTTTTGCACAATGCAGATAGGTCTGTTCAGTGTTTTATAATTTTCTTGAATACATTTAATCATAGAAGCCACAAATGTACACAGGATAGATCTTAAAATCAGATTGACTTATTGCTAAAATAAGATTGTAGAGAAAATATTGTTCTTAATGATTAGCTCTTTATTTTAATGATTATTCATACTCTACATAATCATGCGTAATTGCCTACATATTGTACCTTAGTAATTGAGATTGGGGATATGACCAAAACTTTTTTTTAATATAATCAAGTGGTTAAGTATGTTCTCTAAATGTTCAGTATTTATACTCTATTTTTATCAGTTGTAGAGGAATTCTAAATGACTTTTTGTAGATATGTTTATATGTCTACTCTGTTATAGTTTCCTTTGCTGCTGTAACATTACCAGAAACTCAGTGGCTTAAAATAACAGATTTATTTTCTTAAACTTTTGAAAGTCAGAAATCTAAAATATTCCCTCAGGACTGCAGTTCTGTTGGCAACCCCAAAGGAGAATCTGTTTCCTTTTCTACCTTCTAGATACTACCTACTTTCCTAGACTGTGGCTCTTTTCATTATCTTAAGAGCCATTGGTGTGGAATCTCCTTTGCTATCTGACCCTGCTTTTGTCTTAATATCTTCTGACCTTGATCCTCTTCAGTTCAATTCAGTCGCTCAGTCGTGTCCGATTCTTTGCGACCCCGTGAATCGCAGCACGCCAGGCTTCCCTGTCTATCACCAACTCCTGGAGTTCACTCAGACTCACGACCATCAAGTCAGTGATGCCATCCAGCCATCTCATCCTCTGTCGTCCCCTTCTCCTCCTGCCCCCAACCCCTCCCAGCATCAGAGTCTTTTCCAGTGAGTCAACTTTTCGCATGAGGTGGCCAAAGTACTGGAGTTTCAGCTTTAGCATCATTCCTTCCAAAGAAATCCCAGGGCTGATCTCCTTCAGAATGGACCAGTTGGATCTCCTTGCAGTCCAAGGGACTCTCAAGAGTCTTCTCCAACACCACAGTTCAAAAGCATCAATTCTGTGGTGCTCAGCCTTCTTCACAGTCCAACTCTCACATCCATACATGACCACAGGAAAAACCATAGCCTTGACTAGACGGACTTTAGTCGGCAAAGAAATGTCTCTGCTTTTGAATATACTGTCTAGGTTGGACATAACTTTTCTTCCAAGGAGTAAGCGTCTTTTAATTTCATGGCTGCAATCACCATTGATCCTCTTACCTCTCTCTTTTAAGGACCCTCTGGTTACATTGGGACCACCCAGATAATCTAGTAGAGTCTCCGCATCGCAAGATCATTAATTTAATCACAGTGAAAATTTCCTTTTACCATATAAGGTAACACATTCATAGGTTTTGGAGATTAAGATATGGCCATCTTTGGGGGCCATTGTTCAGTCTTTCACACTTAATAATGGAATTGTTTCTTCTGTGTTATAGCCATCATATCTTCATATTTTTACAGAGATTTAAAAAATTTGCTCTGTTGAAGCTATGTATATATACTTTTTACTGTGTATGCTTTCCAGATATGGAAATGGTATTTTTTTTTACTGTCTCATCTTTGATTTAGACTTCATGACTTGTAACTGAAGTGTGTTATTTCATATATGTTTCTACTACTTTCCATCTCTTCCGTCACCACTTTGGTTTCCGCTCTCTTTTCCAAATGTAACAGTGATGGCTCCTCATCAGTTTTCCTGTCTCTACTTTTACAACCAGAATGAACTTACTGAAGTCTAGATCTGTGATAATGATAATGTTACTCTCCTTATTAAACACTGGTAATGTCTTACCATTATTCCTATAAGTAATAATAGCTAACATTTATTTAGCTTATTATGTGCATCATTATGATTGTTACCTCCATTATCCTCGACATGCAGTGAAACTGAGGCTTAGAAGGGCTCTTTTCAAAAATTGTTTCTTCTTTATCTCTTCAGCCTGATATCTTGACTCTGCTTTGATTCTGAACTTTCTACCTCCAGCAACTAGTTTAGTAGTACCTGCTGCATAGTAGATGTTCAGTGTAGGAATATACCTTATTTAATTCTTATTTTAAAAAATCCTTTGAGCTTGGTACTAGTAACTCCATACTCTAGATGAAAAATAGAATCTAGGAAGTTAGATAACTTCCTCAATGTTGTGCAGCTTAGTCATTGTAGAACTTGGATTCTAGACAAGATATTTCTGGCTTCAAAGTGATTGTTTTTAACCATTAGTACTTTATTACCTACATAGTTGGCTTTGGAGGAAATTTAAATAATATATATGGCAAAGTTCTCAGATAATAAGGAATTTGATTTAACATTTTATTAGCACCTTCATTAATAAAATCTTGGACATAGCATCTGTTGACTGAATAAAAATGCACAGCCTAAAAGTTGAGAGTTATGTTTTACTTGATGGGTTCTCTGAGGACTTGAAGCCTGGGACACAGCATCTCAGATAATGCTGAGAAAACTGTTCCAAAGTGGCATGGGGGATCAGGGAGCCAGGATATATAGGAGTTTTTTGCAACAAGAGACCAGGTAGTTGGAACATCAAAAGATTACTGTTAATAAAAGAAAATAAGATACCTTAAGGTAAGGAATTTAGTGGTTTTCTATGTATAGGAAGATGTAAGAGTCTGGACTCACTGAAATCATTCCTTTGATAGTATCTCAGCTATCTGGGGCCAGTATCCTATGTTTTTCTCATGCTGAGTTTCCTTAGGGCACACTGTCCCTGCGGCTGTAATGTGATGGCTTGATGACTGTAACATCCTTTGTTTACTGACATGGCAGGCAATATTTTAGTTCTCATATTCTAGACTTGAAACTTTCAGGTCATTAACTACCTGTTTCATTTGAAAATAAAGGAAAATCTCTAGAAAGGTGAATTGACTACCCAAAATTACAGAATATATTAAGTCTTAGAACTTGTCCTAGATCATTGAATTCCTCACTTCAGTCTTACTACACATGATTCATAAAATTAATTTTTGTTACTTCCTTACTTTCAGTTCTTTAAGCCTGAATTTCCAGATAGTAAATCAAGATAATGAATTTCATTTTATTAAAAATATTTCTTTAAAATTGACAGAATATCAGCTTGCAAGACCCTCTGATGCTAACAGAAAGGAAATGTTGTTTGGAAGCCTTGCTAGACCTGGACATCCTATGGGGAAATTTTTCTGGGGTAAGAGACTAAATACTTCATCATGTTTCATATTTTCTAGTAAAGAAAGATTGAGAGCATGAAGGGTTTATAAAGAATGGAAAGGTAAGGTAGTTAGGTACTTTTTACGTTTTGGGGTAGGTAGGTAGGTAGCTTTTCAAATAGAAAGCAGTTAAATATGCCTATATTTTGGATCCTTAATGTTGGATATATGAGGAATAGCACCTAATATTTAGAAAATGTTTTTTGGTGCCAGATGCTCTACTACCACAGTGTGAATTATCCCATTCAATCGTCATAACAATGTTATGAACCTGGGTACCTTAATCTCCATTTAAAGATAAAGAAACAGGCTCAGAGAAGTTAATTTGCTTAAATATGATAATGGTGGATTGTGGGATTTGAACCTCTTATAAAAGTGTGTTATAAAATACGTGCTCTACCCCAACCTGAATTTGCCTTTATCAACAGAGATTGAGCAGTGATTTCTCTAGTAGTTTTTGAGCTGTGACCTAATTTTGTTTAATTGGTAAGCTGTTTAAATGGTGTCTGTTTTTCATAATGGCTGTTTCTTAGTGTTAGAATTCAGTTATTATAGCCTTATATTAATCCACTTGACTACAGAGTAGAATCTGGAATGAGTTGGCCTAATGGCATTTAGACCAATCATTCAAAGGATGATTTGCTTGTTTTCTTGTTTGTACAGTTGTATACTCTATATGGCATCCTGGCTGTATGTGGTTTATAGTTAAGAATTATGCAGAATATTACTAAATTAATTCATAGATAAAACCTAATAGACTAATTATTAAGAAAGGAAGTATAAGGCAAGTACTGTTGTTGAGGTATTGCTAACTAGAGATTAATTCCTTATGTGTTAAAATATACCTTGAAATTGTTTCTTGTGAATTTTTGTCTTATTATTATAAGCTGTTACAGTATTTTGAGTCACTTGGGTTATTTCCTAGTTGTATATAGTAGCAGAGGATGCACCGCCAGTGTAGAGCTTTTTAATACAGTAAACTTAGTCATATCTATAATCTTTTTCATTTTTTTATAGGAAATGCTGAAACTCTCAAACATGAGCCCAAAAGAAATAATACTGATACACATGCTAGACTGAGAGAATTCTGGATGCGTTACTATTCTGCTCATTACATGACTTTAGTGGTTCAATCCAAAGGTAATATTGTCTGCTATGGCCCTTAGAATTACTTGAAAGTAGTGCTTTTTTAGGATTTGTCTGTCATATCAGTGTTGCTGTGCACTGTTAACTTACTTTAGTGGTTGATCCTAATATGAACTAAAGGAAATCAGAATTTGAAGAGGCAAAGCTCAGGGACACATAGGATCATCTGATTCTCAGACAAATGTTTTTCTCTTATAGACATAAGTCTTATCTCTTGGCTAGTGTTAGTATATTAATGTACTAATAGATTGTGAATTGGTCTTTTGAGCAGCATTTGGCTGCTGCCTTTATCATCTCTGCTTTTGGATTTAATCTGTGTTAATCATAAACTCTTAGAGGGCACAGTGTTTGTTTATTCATCATTACATAGGGTCCAATAAAATGGCATGATTAATTGAAGCCTATCATGGTGATGCTAGCAGAAGTATCTTAAATGTAAAAATATTGGTCACCTCTACACTTCCTTCTTTTATCTTTAGTGAAGATAATGTTGTATCAGCTTTTCTCATTAAAGAAATCATAGTATCTTTCTTTTGTTTTCTTTATATTGTAGTCTCCTTAGGTTACTTTTCAAAGTCAGTCATCTGCTGAACTATACATTTTGATATACATCATATTTGTATATTTGATACACATTTGATATACCTCAGTTTGTATATTTCTTTTTGAAAAACAAATTTTCTCACCCTAATGTAATTCTCCCTTTTATAAAATTTTACTCTCTCATTGTCAAAATTAAGATCAGAGCTGATTTGGCACTTAATTATAAAACATTTTTATATTTAGAATCAGAATTAGTCCACTAAAGTTGACATGAACATAAGGTTATGGATATGGCATTTAGACTGCAAATATACATCTCAATTCCTTTTACAACATTTATTAAAGTTGGCAATTCTGTATTTAGTATGTAATGTTAATTTGCAATTTAAAACTAATTTTTGTTTCCAAATCTGTCATGAGCATGCATTTTTCTTCAACTGGGTATTCTTTTGCATTCTTTTCTTCAGTGATAGCAAATATAAGTATATTAATGCTTCTTGCAAATTTCTAAAAATAAGTCCCACGTATTCAATAAGAGAACTTTGTCCAATCTAGAGTCAGTTTGGAGCATCAGCATTTATTGTATTATTTACAAGTTAGATATCAATATAAATAGTATGGAGTAAATTCAGAACTTGATTACTGATTTGCATCTTGTTTTATGTATCCTGGGGCATCTCTTTTTGAGTTAGTGAAACTCATGTGTCTGTTGGAGCTAACAGGTAATATCCAGTGATGGTGATGGTAACGAATCACTGGGATAAGACTAAAAGATTTCCTTTTTCATTTAGAACTCCTGTTTTACTAGAAATTTCAAAAGAATTTCTTATGAAATATAAGAAAAAGAATCGAGAGAAGATAGAAATCATATCAACCTAAGAAGACCTCAGCAAGTGTATATTGATGTAAAACAAATGGAATATAATAGTACTGATGAGCTGCTGAGAAGGGTCAGTGTAGTGCAGGTTAGTTAAGAGAAGCCTTAGAGGAGGTAAGTTTTGGAATGGTGATTGATGTATTCTCATCTCTTGGTCCTTCACTCTTGCCTCTTTTCTCATTAAAGAAATCATAGTATCTTTCTTTTGTTTTCTTTATATTGTAGTCTCCTTAGGTTACTTTTCAAAGTCAGTCATCTGCT
Organism: Cephalophus harveyi; assembly: GCA_006410635.1. Taxonomy (NCBI): domain Eukaryota; kingdom Metazoa; phylum Chordata; class Mammalia; order Artiodactyla; family Bovidae; genus Cephalophus; species Cephalophus harveyi. The sequence continues at coordinate 178,845 of SJYT01053043.1, read as the reverse complement.
GAACTATACATTTTGATATACATCATATTTGTATATTTGATACACATTTGATGTACCTCAGTTTGTATATTTCTTTTTGAAAAACAAATTTTCTCACCCTAATGTAATTCTCCCTTTTATAAAATTTTACTCTCTCATTGTCAAAATTAAGATCAGAGCTGATTTGGCACTTAATTATAAAACATTTTTATATTTAGAATCAGAATTAGTCCACTAAAGTTGACATGAACATAAGGTTATGGATATGACATTTAGACTGCAAATATACATCTCAATTCCTTTTACAACATTTATTAAAGTTGGCAATTCTGTATTTAGTATGTAATGTTAATTTGCAATTTAAAACTAATTTTTGTTTCCAAATCTGTCATGAGCATGCATTTTTCTTCAACTGGGTATTCTTTTGCATTCTTTTCTTCAGTGATAGCAAATATAAGTATATTAATGCTTCTTGCAAATTTCTAAAAATAAGTCCCACGTATTCAATAAGAGAACTTTGTCCAATCTAGAGTCAGTTTGGAGCATCAGCATTTATTGTATTATTTACAAGTTAGATATCAATATAAATAGTATGGAGTAAATTCAGAACTTGATTACTGATTTGCATCTTGTTTTATGTATCCTGGGGCATCTCTTTTTGAGTTAGTGAAACTCATGTGTCTGTTGGAGCTAACAGGTAATATCCAGTGATGGTGATGGTAACGAATCACTGGGATAAGACTAAAAGATTTCCTTTTTCATTTAGAACTCCTGTTTTACTAGAAATTTCAAAAGAATTTCTTATGAAATATAAGAAAAAGAATCGAGAGAAGATAGAAATCATATCAACCTAAGAAGACCTCAGCAAGTGTATATTGATGTAAAACAAATGGAATATAATAGTACTGATGAGCTGCTGAGAAGGGTCAGTGTAGTGCAGGTTAGTTAAGAGAAGCCTTAGAGGAGGTAAGTTTTGGAATGGTGATTGATGTATTCTCATCTCTTGGTCCTTCACTCTTGCCTAGCAAAAACTTTTTTTCTACTTGTGTGCTTTCTCTAAATTTACTAGGAAGAAAGAATAAAGGAGTCTCAACAAAATTAAATTATATGTATCTCAAGACTTTCTTAAATAGTTATTTTTCCTGTTACTGATTACTGGTTAAGGAGTGGCAAGTGATGCCCAAATTAAAGTATTCCTTTGTTTTATAGCTAAAGATTCATGAGAAATCTAATTGCATTTCTAGTTTTAATAACAACATTGCCTTTCCTTGTCTCCTTCCTGCCTTCTCCACAAAGAAACTCTGGATACTTTGGAAAAGTGGGTGACTGAAATCTTCTCTCAGATACCAAACAAGTAAGACATTTATTTTCATAAATCATATATCTGTGGAGTTAAAAGAGGCTGTTTTTTGCTTTTAGTTTTTTAAATGGGTAATTAAATTAAGACCTAAAGTAGTTTAGATAACACAGTGAGATAACACAGCCTTTGAGAGGGAAAACTTAATTGAATACCCAAGTTTCCATAGTTTCTGTAGTTCAAAATTCCAAGCTTGTAAATTTATAGTAAGCAGTTAACTCTGAAGAATTTATGCCTCATTTTATGTTTCTTCAGAGCTTTTCTGTTACTGTCCAGTGCTTGAAACTGTATTATTGTATTGAGAGGTAGAATATACATATACTTACATGTATCCCTTGCCTCAGAACAAATTATGTTCTGAAGGTTTGTTTTTTAAGTCAGTGGTTTGGAACTTGGAATGCTTTTCCCTCACAAAAGAATAATCTTGTAGATGATAATTCACTTTACATATTACCTGAAAAGCCTGTTGCATATATTCAAATCAAATTGCCTTTTATTAGAAATTGGATGTAGAGTTCCAGCTCAGAAAGCTGCTATTTTTTGGTCCACTTCAAAATGATAAAAATAATACACATATTTAGAAGATACTTTATTGTTATATTCTTTATTA